>JACXGM010014223.1:5706-22346 GCA_016801145.1 Umbra pygmaea
TCTCTCTCTCTCTCTCTCTCTCTCTCTCTCTCTCTCTCTCTCTCTCTCTCTCTCTCTCTCTCTCTCTCTCTCTCTCTCTCTCTCTCTCTCTCTCTCTCTCTCTCTCTGATCAGGGATAAGGAGAAGCAGTAAGGTGACTGATTCTATCAGATGGTCTTCCATCTTTGTGTAAGAGAACCTTTCACTGAATTAGAGTCAGACAAAGGGAGTAAATACATTCACCCACTTACTGACACACACACACACAAGCTATTCTAGTAATTGTGTCACATTGATTTGTATGTCGGTATGTTGGAAGATCGATGCACTCTAAATGTGTCTGTATGCTCGTGTGTGTGAGCAGGTGTGTACAGTGTACATGTGTGTGAGATGTGTGTGTACATCTGTGAGTACGTGTTTCTGCAGGCTTGTGTGTGTAAGAGGTTTGCATGTGTGTGTTAACATGTGTGTATGTGTGTGTGTAGGTTTGTGTGTGAGAGGGGTGTGGCTATGTCCCTATAGCCAATCAGATATTCTGTATGACCTCTCACAGATTATACCAGAGTCCATTAGCTGTAGCTGAAGCTCTCCTCTCTTCTCTCATTCTTCTACAACACCCCCACTCAGCTCCCCCTCTTTCCCGCTCTCTGTTTTTCTATGTCTCCTTCCCTCTGATCTCTCCTGTTTCCTTCTTTCCTCTCCTTGGTCTGATCCTGCGTCCTCTCGGCCCTCCCCCCTTTCTCTCTGCATTTTACTGCTTCTACTCTTTAGAGATTCAATCTCTAGCCCTGCATGTTGTGTGTGTGTGCGTATCTGTGCGTGCGTGTAACTGTTTGTATACATGTATGTGTGTGTGTGTGTGTGTGTGTGTGTGTAAGCATGTCACTAACAGAAATGGGTTTGAGGAAGAGTGAAATAATTTCTTGAATAAAAGCTTCCTTCTGTTGCCCTCTGGTGTTCTTTAGAGTGGAGCGAGTGTGTGGGTTTATATATCTTAACATTGAATAATACAGCAGAAACCCTCAACACTGTCTAAACTAGGATGGTTTAAAAATGCATGATGAGAGCAAGAGAAATAGGAGAGTGAATGAGCCAAATTAACGACAGAGAGAGAAGTGGAGCATGGTTTATTACTCTGGTTGTGACAGAAAGAGACTGAGAGAAAGACAGACAGAGACAGACAAACAGAGAGAAAGACATACAGAGAGACAGACAGAGAGAGGACAGACAACAGACAAACAGACAGACGAACAGAGAGAGACATACAGAAAGACAAAGAGAGGACAGATGACAGACAGAGAGAGAGAGAGAGACAGACACAGAGAGAGAGAGAGACAGACACAGAGAGAGACATACAGAGGGACAGACAGAGAGAGGACAGACGACAGACAGACAAACAGAGAGAGACATACAGAAAGACAAAGAGAGGACAGATGACAGACAGAGAGAGAGAGAGAGAGAGAGAGACAGACAGACACAGAGAGACTTTCTATGGTCTGCCTTGCTTGATTCAGAGACAGAAATACAGTAACAGAAGAGCCCGAAGGTACAGGTGTGTCCACATCTGTGTGTGTGCTCGAGTGTGCATGTGTGTTTCTGTGTGTATGTCTGTGTGTGTCTGTGTGTGTGTATGTCTGTTTGTGTGAGTGTGTGTCTGTGTGTGTGTCTGTGTGTGTGTATGTGTGTGTATGTCTGTTTGTGTGAGTGTGTGTCTGTGTGTGTGTGTGTGTGTGTGTGTGTGTGTGTGTGTGTGTGTGTGTGTGTGTGTGTGTGTGTGTGTGTGTGTGTGTGTGTGTGTGTTTGTGTGTGTGTGTGTGTGTGTGTGTGTGTGTGTGTGTGTGTCTGTGTGTGTGTATGTCTGTTTGTGTGAGTGTGTGTGTCTGTGTGTGTGTCTGTGTACACTACCGTACATGGTCCCTGGAGCGTATTCTGCACTGGCGTGAGCTCTCACTGCAGCTTTCACGCTAGCTGCTGAAATCCAGGTCACATTTCTACTGTCTGTCTACATAGCCAACTCTAATGTGACCTGTGTGTGTGTGTTTGTGGTGCGTGTTTTCTGTGTGTGTGTGTGTGTTTGGGAAATGTTTATGTGTAGTTGTGGGTCCCTGATGGCCCAACATCCATACAAAAACCTGACAAATTTGACCTCAGGGGGACATTTTTCTGGACCCCATGAAGGGAATTGCGATTTATGGCTCAGGGTTAAGAATTAGGGAAAAACTTATTGGGCATAGTGTTAGAATTGGGGTTACTATTTGGTTTAGGCATTACCGATTAGGTTTAAGGTTAGGGTTAGGCATTATTCCAAAGTTAGATGTAGGCAATAATGTTAGGTTACTGAGGTTAAAGTTAGGGATAGGGTTAGGTTGTGGTTAAGGTTAGGGTAAAGGTCAGGGTTAGGTTTAGGGCTAGTAAATAGGGAACATGGATTTTAATGTCAGGATTAGTTCTCAGGGCCCCACGAAGATAGAAAAATAAATGTCTGTGTGTAACAGGAATCCATGGGGAGACAATGCAAGCCTCTCAGATAAACACACAAAATTCCCCCACTATTTTTTGTGACCATTTCCATGGTAACCTGGCATTTTCCTCCCCATCCCATAATGGTTAATTGCATCACTAGCCATCTATTAAGACCTACAATTTTATGACTCCATCCTCAGACATATTGTAACAGTGTTGTTTATAAGTATTTAACATTATTTTTGTCAGCTATTGTGTCTTTGGGTGTAATTAGTCATTCAAACATGGACTGTCTAGCTCTCTGGCAACTACAATTCATTTTACAAACATCTAACATTTAGCAGTAGACCTAAAGGCAGGGCAGGGCTCGAAACTGCGAAGAAATGTCCAGAACACCAATGCTGTTTTCCCAGCATCAGGCCAATCCATTTTATTAATTTGAGTGAGTACATACATTTGGGAATAACTGTGTTTGTTCTATATAACAGGTATCCAATTCTGGTCCTGGCGGGCCAAGACAGTTCTGTTGTTTGTTCATTTTGATTGATTCATTCATTTTGATTGATTCATTCAGACTAGGGACACCAGGTGAATGCAATTAACTGCCAGGTAATAGCAAAAATCTGAAATGATTTGACCCTTCAGGACCAGAATTCGACACCCCTGGTCTATATGGATGGCAGCAGGTCAACCAAACATTCCACACCAGGTTGTAGACGGTAAATGCACGTTAATGCCATATAGCACCTGTTTTACTGGTGAGATAGCGTTTACTCCCATTTTCATTTATTTAATTATTGTTGAACCACTTATTGCGTTTCTAGCATTTTTCAACGCTAAACATTTTAGTTAATATTCTTAATGCAAATTACAAAGGCGCGAGCCTGTTTTCAAATGTGTGGAATCACGATTGTATCTCTACTGTGCGTGCTGAGTTTCAAACACCGTTCCTTACATCAAGCAGACCACCGGTGCGCACAAAGACGTACTGTAGCACAGTGGTTCCCAAACCTCTCCTCGGGGACCCCCAGACAGGCCATGTTTTTATTTTCACCCTGAAATGACCCAACTGATCAAATTAATCAACTACACATTACACCTTTGACTAATTGAATCAGGTGTGCCATTTCAGAGTTAAAGCAAAAACATGGCCTGTCTGGGGGTCCCCGAGGAGAGGTTTGGGAACCACTGCTGTAGCAGACAATGTGCCAGACAAAAACGGCTATATTAAATACTATATTAGCTAACTTCTGCGTCTGTTCTAGAAAAAGAAAGACTCATCCAAAACGGACTCTTGCGAAATGAGTGGTGAAAACAGTAAATAATAGTTAATAATGTTTCAGTCAGGTCACAGGTGTCTCTATCGATCTGTCTCTACAGTCAGTCAGTATACCTAGTTAGCCTGCGTAGCTTAACCAATGCAAGAGCGCTGCTTACCTACTGCACTGAAAAAGTAACTTTATAGCATGCAAATTACAGCTAAAATATAGCAAAGTGTACATAGGGCAACTATAACTAGTAGCAAATATATTGTATGTATTTAATAAGAGAATGAAAGAACGGTGGTGAAAGACTGTAAGCCCTCTTTCATGCCCATAGGGGCATTTGAGCTGATGGCCTCACTAGGGCGGTGACACTGAATTCCACAACGAATAGGAAAGAGATGAGTCATGTCAGCCCGTCAGTGCTTTCTAGAAGATTCAGCAACTATGGTACCTTGAAAACTGCAAAAAATACATTTTGCACTTATTAGTAAGTGTCTTTCCTTTTCTGTTGCAGTAAATCTTTTTAAATGAATGTAAACACAAGACTGCATGGGGTTTAAACAATATCTTGAAATTAAAGCAAAGTTCTATATACAATACAGGTTCATTACAGCAAACAGCAAATAATTAGTGTGACCAAATCATGTTTTTGCGCCAGTAACTAAAACATTTGGCAGTGTAAGTGCCACCAGTGGAAAAGTTAGTGTAGAACCCTGCAGTCAGGTATACATTAATTGCCAAGCTGAGGACAGATGCTGGATCCAAATTGGAGCCAGTTTATCTACACAGGGAAAATAAACCAACTGCACCAGGAAATTATTATGTGGATTATAATAAATGGACACTTCATTACGATGCTGATACACTTTCATTCCAAAGAAGAAATGACAAACTTTAAAAGTTTTTTGAAACCTTGAATACACTAAATGTATGTAGTGTGCAGGGATATTATTGCAACAATAGGTCTAATTAAGATGCAGCATCGTTAGGAAAGTTAACTGGGTCAGAATATGTCTAGTATATCTCACTCCTTGCTCCTCTCCTCTTCTTCCTCCCCTCCTCTCCTCCTCCATCTGCCCCGCCCCCTTCCAAGGATCCTGCTGATTCCTTATTAAGTATTCTCCATCAGCTGAGGTAACATTTATACACGAAGTAAATGCTGGTTAACCAGATCCTGTCTCTGGAAGGAGCCCTATTATTAGCTTCATGTACGCTCTGCCAAATGGAGTGGATGTTTGTGGGTGTGCTGAAAACACTACAAAAAACATTAAAAAAGCATTACCTTCACAAAGTTTCTTATAGAGATTATTCACACATTCTACCCTGGAAATCCAGCGTTCTCACGAGAGCACAATTTCAATTTGCTCAGCGAGTTACTCTGGCAATGAGTAATGCTGCTCATTAAATATGCTCTTGTAGCCAAGCTTCACCAATCACATCGGTGTATCTGATATAGGCGGGCCAGAGGCGTGTTAAACAGATGATGACAGTGCTGTGACCTCGAAGTCATTAGCAAACATTGTAAAATCGCTATGGATGAACACCAGTTGTTTGAAATGTCTTTGGCCGCTACAATGAACGAGTTAGACTTTTTTCTAAAAGAGGAACAGAAGAAGGCGCTCGAATTGTTTCTTTTTAAGAAGGACGTTTTTGCTGTTTTGCCAACTGGACACGGCAAGGGATTAATCTACCAGTTAGCTCCACTGGTAGCTAAACGTATGGGGCTTAGCCACAGGGGCGCAGCGAAAACCCGCTGGTGATGGTGTTATCCAATTGCGTACAGTGAGATTTTCAAATGCATGCTTGGTGCCACCCCTCGAGTTGGGTCATTTTCATTACTCGATGCCAGACACTTATGCTGCATTTCATTTGTACTCGGAAGTCGGAAATTCTGAGTTCCTATTCGGAATTTAACTTGAACACCCACTAAAGTGGGAAATTCCTAGTTGCGAAGTCCGAGATATTTCACTACCCCCAAGTTCATTTCCCAAGTTGACAGCACCCTGTGTCAACAGTAAATGAAAGTTGTTGTTACTGTTAATATTTAGTAATCCTCTTATTTGTTTTTCATGAAAATTGTCATACACACAGTACTGTCCAACTGTTGTCTCTGGACATGTTGCTACAGCATTAGAAGGCATGAAAACACACTGAAATGCATTTTATCAACTGGTTTTGCTAAAATTGGCTAACATGGCTAGTTGTATGCTACTTGTATGGCTGACTTGTTTTACCACTTCGGTAACTGGAATGCGATCAACTTGTTTTACTCAGGTGTGACGTCATTCCCAGTTCCGACCTCCCACTTCCAAGCCAAATGGAACGCAGCATTAATCCTTAGGATTTGGGTCTGGAATTTTCCAGGCTACACACATTCTTAATTACATTCTAAATTAAAATCAATTACATTACTTTGTCCAGCGATTGAAATTAAAGCTAGGTTTATGTGTGTAGACAGCAGTTAATGTGTGTGTGTGTTTGCTTGTTTATGGTTACTATAGTAACTATGGAAGTTTGGCAAGGTAAGGACTTTTGTCCTTTCTTGATTCCAGCCCCTGAATCTATAGACCCCAACAGTCCCACCCACAGCTGACTCCGGAAGTAAGAATACAATATATATATTTTTTTTCCATTGACAATTGGAGTATAATCCATAAAATCGTAACCATCGATGGTAAACTTAAAACCAGCTACGACATGACTAAGGTATTGTATATGGTCATATAGATGCCAAAAGTTCATGGGGCACCAACCTTGTTTTGAGATAAATGTATTTTATTTGCGATGTCTTGGATAAGTACTTTACCCACAGTCCTAAACCATCCCATAATCCCACAGTGATGCCTCTGATTGGTGGAACTCCACGATGTTATGAAGACAATCTCCTGGTTACCATGGAAATGTTTACTGAGCCTGCGAAAAAGCTTTGTATTTCCAACTCTGGCAGGCGGCCTGAGTCGTACGACTGTGTCGTAGCAAAAAATATGGATAGTTAGAGAACTGTAAATACGTTTACTGAGCTGTAGATTACATGATATTTCAACGATGACATTGTGTAAGTGAAGTTAGCTAAAGTTAGGTAATTTAAAGTAATGTAAAGGCGGAAAGATAACACTCGCAATGTTTTATGGGATGAGTAGTTCCTTTGCTCGGGATAGAAAATATTGACACAGTCTTGTACCTTTTACTTTTTTTGGATTTTCGGGTTAATTTTTTCAATCTAAATGATATTTTGTATGCTTGTGAGTCACGTCGTTGCTGGTTAGCCTAAGGCATGGACTAAAACTCTTAATTTACAGATTTGTCCAGAAGTCAATGGGAGAAGTTAATGGGAAATTTACTTCCGGAACCCAAGCTCTCTCGGATGAGGGGCGGGACTGTTGAGGTCTATAACTGCGGCCATTTTTGGGTGGCGATTCGCTAGGCTTCACTTGTTTAATTTTTGTTTGGGCAATTCAGGGTCTGGATTTGCTTGCTTCAATTGAAACTTACTTGTTTGTCTCACAGAACGAGCCAATCAGAGTAATTTACCTGACTGAGGGGGTTGGACAACAGTGTGACAGAATTAAACTGAGACAACAACAGCAGCAATGTTAGCAACGCAAGAAATGTCGATAGCAGATATCATGGATGTTGCTATTACAATTGTTTGATGCTATAGCTAACATTATCTATATACACTATGTTGCTTAACAAGTAGATTGCTTCAAAACTGTATTGAAAGAACCTTATGGGGATTTTCATTGATGAGGTTATGTCACATACAATGTGTAAGTATACTAGACCTGGTTACATGATAGTGATGTGCAGTTTGTGAAAGATTATTTCATAGTGAACGACTCCTTTTACTGACTCGAGACTTCCAACCTCTTATTTTTGAGACTCGTTCTCGTTTATTGTTCAATCTAATGGCTGGAAACAGATTTCTACAGCATGATCACGATCAGAATTCGTAGGCAGTCCTCCAGCTCAGTGCTCTGACACCCATGACTGTTCGTTTTACATTTGCAAAGATCAAATAGATCAACCTGCAGCAGCATAAAGACATGTTTCAACTAATAATTAAATTCAGCTATATGAATAAAATGTTCCTATTGTTTCTTGTCATGGTAAACACAGTTCGTACGAGAACATACACAGACCTTATACAAGAACGATTTACTCTCGTTCAATTGTTGTATTTAGTTGAATGGCTGCCATCTACAGTACAAAAATACATCAAAATGCAGGAAGAAGTTGAGAAGAGCCACAGGACTTGCTACTTAAATCAATATATTAATTATTGGATTATAAAATAGATCCCAGTCACATTAATAATATAATAGAAGCCAAAATATTTGAAATCGAGCACTGCTACAACGATATCCGAGTAGTGTTTTAAATGTACGCGGTTTCAGGTGAAATTGACAGGCTTGGCCAAATTTAGGGTTAGGTGTAATCAATCTTTTAATGGAAATCAATTGTTGGTGTTTGTGTGTTCTGCTAGTCCTACCAGGCTGTGTCCTGTAGTAAACACATGTTAGAGATGAATACTTGAATATGGATGAGGAGGATAAAGTGGGCCAGGATAAATGGAGCACAGACATACAAGCAACACTGAACTAGCCCACATGACTAACACTAAACGCTTGTTAACATCATGTCTCAGTCGAAGTGTTTCTATAGGCTGATGTGTGTTTTTGTAGGACCAATGTTAATTTAAGGGATAGGGTTAGTAAAACACATGAGTTTTGAATGAAATCAATGTGTCCCTATTAGTATAACTTGTTTCAGCGTGTTTGTGTGTACCTCTCCATAGTCGGTTGTAAGGATGAGTGTTCCATCTGCACAGGAGCTCACAGTAGAGGGGACCAGCTGCTCCTTCTCCTTCACCCACACACGGGCCCCCTGCGAGCACACAGAGTAGAGAGGTTGGTACAACCAGGTTAATGCAGTAGTGGATAATCAAGATGACATTTTAGTCATTTAGCAGACTTATCCAGAGCGACTTACAGTAAATACAGGGACATACCCTCGAGAAAGATAGGGTAATGTACCTTGCTCAAGGACACAACAACATTTGGCACAGTTGGGAATCAAACCTGCAACATTCACATTACAAATCAGACTCGCTAACCACTGAGCCATCTGACAAAGATAAAGCACATTCAGTAGTTATGTACTCTACCTTAATGCATCATATTATTTTTAATGACCCCAGTCTCCCGAAAGCACCACAGTTAAACACATTAACACAGGGTGGTAGAACACTCAGGGACCGCTGTTAAGCGCATTAACACAGGGTGGTAGAACACTTATGGACCCCTCTTAAGCACATAAACACAGATGGTATAAACTCAGGGACCCTTGTTAAGCACATACACACAGAATGGTAGAACACTCAGGGACCCTTGTTAAGCACGTAAACACAGAATGGTAGAAAACTCAGGGACCCCTGTTAAGTACATTAACACAGGGTGGTAGAAAACTCAGAGACCCCTGTTAAGCAGATTAACACAGAATCATAGAACACTCAAGGAGTCCTGTTAAGTACATGAACACAGAGTGGTCGAACACTCAAGGAGTCCTGTTAAGTACATAAAAACAGAGTGGTAGAGCACTCAGGGACCCCTGTTAAGCACATGAATACAGACTGGTAGAACACTCAGGGACCCCTGTTAAACACGTAAACACAGAATCATAGAATGTGAGACACTGTACTTTCTTCATGCTAAAATGAAACCAACCAAAATCATTTAAATATTTAACACAGAATTAATTTAACCAAAATCAAGGTTTCATAATTATTGCCACTCCTTATTCAGTACTTAATGCAACCAACTCTGGCAAGGATAACAGCATGGAGTGCCATTCCTCCTTCAACTCAGCCCACAGGTTATCGATTGGTTTGAGGTACAGCGACTGAGATGACCATGGCAGAACATACATTTTGTTGTCACTGAACCATTTCTGTGTGGAGCTTGAGGTATGTGTTGGATCATTGTCTTGTTGGAAAGTTCAGTATGGCCAAGTCCCAGCCTTTTGGCAGAGGCAACCAGAATATCAGCCAAAATTGCCTGATACTTGGTGGAATTCATTATGTCATTAATCTTGATCAGGGCCCCTGTACCTATGAAATTAAAACAGCCCCATAACATCACTGACCCACCACTTTATTTCACTGTGGGAATGAGTAGCCTCTCCTTGTATGCATCTCTGTTTCAAGGTTAAGGAAGGCTGAAACCTGACCACCACTGAACAAGACACATAAGTTGAAACGTCAAGACTGGACCAGGAAATATCTGAAGACAGTTTTAAGGACAGATGAGATGAGAGTGACTCTTGACGGACCAGATGGATAGGCCGGTGGCTGAATCAGTAACGGCCAAAGAGCTCCACTTCAACTCAGATGCCAGCAAGCTGGAGTTGGGGTACTGGTATTGGCTGGTATTATGAAAGATGAGCTAGTTGGACCTTTTCAGGTTGAAGATGGACTCAAACTCAACTCCCAAACCTACTGCCAGGTTTTAGAAGACACTTTTTTCAAGCCGTGGTACAGGAAAATTCTGCATCATTCCAGAAGACTATGTCTTTTTTGCAGGACAATGCTCCGTTGCATGCATCAAAGTACTCCACTGCGTGGCTAGCCAATAAAGGCCTTGAAGATGAAAGAATAATGACATGGCCCCCTTCCTCACCTGACTTAAACTCTATTGAGAACTTGGTCCCTTCTTAAACGGTCAATTTATGGTGAAGTAAATCAGTACACCTCTATGAGCATTGTCTGGGAGGCTGTGGTTGCTTATGCACAAAAAGTTGATCATCAACAGATCAAGAAACTGACAGATTTCATGGATGGAAGGCTTATGACTGTTATTGAAAAGTAGGGTGGCTATATTAGTCACTGATTTGTTTTGAAATGTCAGAAATGTTTATTTGTAAATTTTTAGATGTTTGTTTATTATTCTCACTTTAACAGGTGAAAATCAATGAGAAACTTTTGTTTTTCGTTTAGTTGCATAATTATTCTGCACACTAATAGTTGCCCAACAATTGTGCACACATATATATTTTCCAAAGAAAGCCAAAACCTCACTTTTACTTTCTTAACTATTCAGGTTTGAGGTGTATTTGCATTGGATGGTCAGAGAACACTGTATTTGTTCAATAATAAAATTAATCCTCAAGAATACAATTTACCTAATAATTGTGCACACAGTGTATACAGATCTGTTTATGCTGATATAATAAACCAAAAAGAGAGAGAAAAAAAAAGAAATTGAGGTAAATAGTTTGAGAAAGAGGAGTGGAGGAGACATTCCCTGAATACCCACTACTCCCTCATGTATGTAGTATAACAGGTATATCATTGTCTGCTAGGTTAATACTGTAGTTAATACAAGATTAATTTACATGCGTCTTTCTCCCTTCCGTCTGTGTTGATCAATGTGATGTGTCTAATAGGAATGCAGTCTCTAGGGAAGGATGGGTGGTTGTGACATTCATGATGCCTGTGTGCCACGCCCTGGCCGGTAATTATTTGCACACCTGTGTGAACTTAGAAATCAGCCCAGCTGAAATACGATAGTAATTACTAGTGTGGGTAGTTAAGTTCTGTTTTAGTTACTGTTCACTGTCAGGACCACTGGCCTCGCTCCTCACTCCCATGCTAACAGCTTGGACATCCAGGTCTGTGCCTGTAGTGCCTTCCTCCGTGTCAGTGGAACTGGGTTCCACCCCTCTCGCACCCTCCAGGGGAGCTGGCCCCTATTAGGACCACCGACGCTCCACCAGATGCAGCGGAGATAACCGGGTGTTCACCAACACAACAAGCTGCAGCAGAGACCACCAGTGATCCACCAACTGCTGCAGAGATCTCCGGGGATCCGCGGCTGTAGCTGAGACCACCGGGAACCATCACAAGCAGCAGTTGCAGCGGAAACCACACGAGGCCCTTCTGCAGCTATAGCAGAGCCCACCAGTGGTCCACCTCAGCTGGTATTGACCACAGCCACAGCTTGCGGTGCTGTCCCCCTTGCTGCAGCCATTGATCCCTCTGGTGAGCCTGGTGCCTCCAGCCCTCCCTCCTTCCTATAGCTGGTGTCGTTGGGGTCAGCCTCCAGACGGTGGACTTCTGAGGTGGGATTCCTCCCCGGGCGGGTGTATGCTTGCCCTCCCTACCTGTTTGATGTCTGCCTATGGCGTCGGGGTCGCCCTCAGAAGGGGGGGGGGTTTGCTCATCAGGTGCCAAGCTTTTTGGCATTCTTGGTGCACCGGCGCCACACTCTGGCCTGTAAATTTCATGTCACTTTCCATTATTATCTCACCTGTGTGGATTTAGTAAGCAGCCCAGCTGAATCACATTAGGGTATAAATTAGCAACTTTCATGCCGGTGTTAGCGAGTTCAAATGTAGATGGCAAGTCTGTGCACTCGCCAATAGAGTCACCTGCACTGGAGTTTACCGGGCCCCCCTCTGCGCTGGAGCTTTCAGGGCCCCCCTCAGCACTGGAACTTTCTGGGCCCCACTCGGCACTGGAGATTACCAGGCCCCCCTCGGCGCTGGAGCTTTCCGGGCCCCCCTCAGCACTGGAGTATTCAGGGCCCCCCTCAGCACTGGAGTATTCAGGGCCCCCCTCAGAGCTGGAGTCTACTGGGCTCCCCTCAGCGCTGGAGTATACAGATCCCATCTCAGCACTGGAGTTTTCCTGGCCCCCCTCAGCACTGGAACTTTCTGGGCCCCCCTCAGCGCTGAAACTTTCTGGGCCCCCCTCAGCGCTGGAGATTTCTGGGACCCCCTCAGCGCTGGGGTTTTCCGGGCCCCCCTCAGCACTGGAGTTCTCAGGGCCCCCTTCTGTGCTGCAGACTTCAGGGTCCCTCTCCGCGCTGCAATCTTCAGGACCCTCCACTGATCCACAGTCTTCAGGGTCCTCCTCTGTACTCTGGACTCAGGGGTGGTAGCAACAGCTGTGTGTGGGGGCCTTAATGAGCTGCTACGTCCCCTTGCAAAACCTCCACATGGGTGAGTGCTTGGGGGGGGTTGACTGTGGGTGCTGTTTGGGGTGGTGTTTTGGTCCTCCCGCCCTTCCCTTTTGTCCTCTTGATCATGTGACCTGTAATTGGGCATTTTATATGTGACAGCTGTGTGTGTTTGCTCCTTTGCACTGACGATGGCTTGACTGGCCGAAACGTTTGTATTTTTTCACTTTTGCACTTTGCACTTTATCTTTGGGCATATTAATAAATATACAGTGATTATTTAAAAGCCTCTATTGTTGGACTTTGTCCTTTTTTTCATCTGTGTGCAAGTCTCCTACTCTTTTCAAATTAGTTTCTTGAACATGACAATGAGTTCACTGTACTAAAATGGCCCCCACAGTCACCAGATCTCAACCCAATAGAGCATCTTTGGGATGTGGTGGAACGTGAGCTTCGTGCCCTGGATGTGCATCCCACAAATCTCCATCAACTGCAAGATGCTATCCTATCAATATGGGCCAACATTTCTAAAGAATGCTTTCAGCACCTTGTTGAATCAATGCCACATAGAATTAAGGCAGTTCTGAAGGCGAAAAGGGGTCAAACACAGTATTAGTATGGTGTTCCTAATAATCCTTTAGATGAGTGTATATATTTATTTAATCGTTGTGTACTCGCCAATAGAGTCCCCTGCACTGATATAATCTAATGTACATTTCCTGGACCACCACTGAAGTAGAATCTACAAACCATCATCTACCTGCCTCTGTCTCCCTTTCTCCACTACTCACACACCCGCTATTGTGACAACTAACCTTAACCCTTAGTAACCTCATGCCTAACCTTAACCGTTAATTTCATGCCTAACCTTAACCCTAACCTTAACCGTGAACATTGCAGTATAGTTTTGAACGCTATTGGAATTTTTGGAATGTTCTCGCATGAATCCACGAAATGAAACATGCAAGTGCAACATAATATTAAGGACGAATATAGCCTAATACCAAAATGTGCAGCTGAATTGTTAAAACACCCTAAATTTGTTGCCATACAACGTAATTCATGTTTTCAAAATAGTTTCCTGAGAAAGTAATATGGGAGAACTTCTGAGATGTACAGTTGTCCAATCCTCACACCCATGGACTGTTACAGGGGTTCATAAGTGGCTTCGTCTCTTTCCTTATTACTGGACTCCAGACAGACACAACATGGCTGTGCATCTTAACACACTCACCTTTGTAATTGTGTTTTTACATCTACAAATTAATATACATTCAAATAGGATTCAAACATTACAATTATGTACATCAACACTTAAGGACACACGCATACCCAGGCTGCGTCTCAATTTGAATATTATGCATACTATAGAGTATTCCAACCCAGGGGTTGGCAGGGCTGAATCAACCATTCATCCACATCAACCCAGAGGTTATCCCATGACCGTATTGACATAGATGGTCATATGGTGATAACATTAATGTTTTTGACTGCCAGATGACAGGACAGCGTTAACAGACCTTATCGATCTGGGAGGTGACATTTAAATATGGTTATGCCTCTGGCATCATATGGAACACCAACACACACATAAACACAAGGACACACACACACAAACAAACACATACTCTATGTGTGTACCCGCCAGAAAAGAGTGATCACTCTGTATCATTGTGTGTGCCATTTGTGATGTGATTATGTTTGTCTATGAGCTGATAAGGTCATTGTTCAGAACAACTCACACCCTACCACACACACACACACACACACACATACACACACACATTTGTAATTGTGTTTTTACACCTACAAATTAATATACATTCAAATAGGATTCAAACATTACAATGATTATGTACATCAACACTTAAAGACACACAGGCTACATCATCTCAATTCAGATAAAATTAGAGTATTTCAGATTAAATTAGTCCGTCCCAAACTATAGTATGACAAAATAGTATAGCAAAAGTCCCCAAGTTGTATACAATGTTCGGTGAATGTTTGTAGTATGGATAAAAGTTTATGAACTATCATTCTAAGCTTGCTAATGCGTTACCTAAACCTGCAACAACTGTACTTATGCCCCAATTCTGGCATACAGCTTACTATATACTTAAAAGTACATACTTCACCATTATTAGTGCAGTACATACTTGTAGTAAGTAGTATGCAAATTTAGATGCAGACACTATTGTAATATCTGAACCTTAAGGTAATCTAAGCCTAATTTTAGGGTTGATCCTACACCTAACCCCCAAACCAGAAATATGACTGTTCTCACAGCAACTGGCAAAAAGTGATGTTGTTCTCACAATTACCAAATAAGGGTGTTTTTTTACAATTTTCTATAGCAGTTGAAAAACTCCAGAAACATTGCATTGTTCTGTTCAAATTGTAAACAGTAATTTGCATCTCCTTGCCTGAGGTCCTTAGTTTCAAGAATCACTTTTTTTGTTTGAACGTTTTGAAGAACAGGGCAAATAAATTGACATTTAGGACTGTATCCTTAAGGGGTTAAAAAACACAGAAACACAGTTTCAAAGTCATCACACTCAGCCTACTAAACCAGTAGTAGTGTTTAATTGAATTATAGTGCCTTGCGAAAGTATTCGCCCCCCTTGAACTTTTCAACCTTTTGCCACATTTCAGGCTTCAGACAAAGATATGAAACTGTAATTTTTTGTGAAGAATCAACAACAAGTGGGACACAATCATGAAGTTAAACAAAATTTATTGGATATTTAAAACTTTAACAAATAAAAAACTGAAAATGTTTATTAACGTAATACTTTGTAGCGCCACCTTTTGCTGCGATTACAACTGTAAGACGCTTGGGGTTTGTCTCTATCAGTTTTGCACATCGAGAGACTGAAATGTTTGCCCATTCCTCCTTGCAAAACAGCTCGAGCTCACTTAGGTTGGATGGAGAGCGTTTGAACAGCAGTTTTCAGTTCTTTCCCCAGATTCTCGATTGGATTCAGGTCTGGACTTTTGAATAAACCTGGATATGTTTATTTGTGAACTATTCCATTGTACATTTTGCTTTATGTTTGGGATCATTGTCTTGTTGGAAAACAAATCTCCGTCCCAATCTCAGGTCTTTTGCAGACTCCATCAGGTTTTCTTCCAGAATGGTCCTGTATTTGGCTCCACCCATCTTCCCATCAATTTTAGCCATCTTCCCTGTCCCTGCTGAAGAGAAACAGGCCCAAACCATGATTTTGCCACCCCCATGTTTGACAGTGGGGATGGTGTGTTCAGGGTGATGAGCTGTGTTGCTTTTACACCAAACATAATGTTTTGCATTGTTGCCAAAAAGTTAGATTTTGGTTTCATCTGACCAGAGCACCTTCTTCCACATGTTTGGTGTCTCCCAGGTGGCTTGTGGCAAACTTTAAACTACACTTTTTCTGGATATCTTTCAGAAATGGCTTTCTTCTTGCCACTCTTTCATAAAGGCCAGATTTGTGCAGTTTACGACTGATTGTTGTCCTATGGACAGACTCGCCCAACTCAACTGTAGATCTCTGCAATTCATCCAGAGTGATCAAGGGCCTCATGGCTGCATCTCTGATCAGTCTTCTCCTTGTATGAGCTGAAAGTTTAGAGGGACGGCCGGGTCTTGGTAGATTTGCAGTGGTCTGATACTCCATTCATTTCAATATTATCGCTTGCACAGTGCTCCTTGGGATGTTTAAAGCTTGGGAAATCTTTCTGTATCCAAATCCGGCTTTAAACTTCTCCACAACAGTATCTCGGACCTGCCTGGTGTGTTCTAGGGCTGAAACGATTCCTCGAATAACTCGAATAACTCGATTACAAAAATATGTCGAAACAAAATGACTTGACTCGAGTCTTCGTTTAATCAATGTTACCAACGTTGTATCGCGCACGGTGGTTCCGCACGGATGATTATTACTGCCGCACACCGGGCTCACGCTGCTAGCGACAATGACTCTGTCTATTTATTATA
>JACXGM010014224.1:0-15399 GCA_016801145.1 Umbra pygmaea
ATCTGTTCTAATTTTGTAATAAAATATTAAGTGACCTTTTTGTCACTTGTAATGAAGCTTGTTTATTAGTGAAATTATTAGTATCATGGAATGGTAATTATTGACTGTAGCCTACATTGATGGCTTGCAATATCGCAATATATATCGTTGGGAAACAAAACATCGCAATGTAATTTTTTTCCAATATCGTGCAGCCCTATCTTGTGTCATTCACAAAGTGTATGTCCTAAACCGACATGCCAAAATTATAGTTTGTTAACATGACATCTGTTGAATGGTTGACAAATGAGTTTTAATGACTTCAAGTGTATTCAAACTTCTGACTGTATTTTTTGCAGTCCTTGATGTTTTTGTGTTTACAGATTTTTATTATCTTACATTCTCACTAACTGTTGCAAATAATCAACTTAGTGTATGTTTTGGTGTATTCCAATACATTCCAAATTTTCTGGAAAAAAATAAAAAAGTTAATTATCGTATCCATAAATAAATATTTTTGCTGTAAAGTAACTCCTACATGCTTACATCCACATTTCTTGTCATGGTAAGTTTCCGACTGACAGTGTACACCGTGGCATCCCGTTGGCATGTGAGACATCCTCACCCCAACTCCCACCCACATATCTCACCAAGTCCCAGTGACAGGTCTCAGCTGTCCTGCAGTACACCATGTTGTCTGGCTTCTTCTGAAGACACACAGGCTGCTTCTGATTCTGATGAGGCTGGCCCACCATAAAGGAGCCTACTCAATGTATCAGCAGAGAGGACTGTAAACAAGACTAGGCCCGGAGCAGAGCGAGAAATTTGAGATATTGACCAACTGCCCGGTGGTTTAAAAACAATCCATATTTTTTGGGGCAGTTTTAAAATCAAGGTAATGGTCAGAGATGAAGAGTCTACAGATAAACTGTTTGCTGATTGAGGTGTTGGTGGTTTTTGCAGGTAAGTTTTAAGACTATGATCAATGCCTTTATTGATTGGCATGCCCTACACATTAGGTCATCTCCTGAAATGTTGCTGCTGTCTGTTATAAGGACACTAAGATTAAACTATGATTGACAGGTGCAAGTGCAGAACTCTTCTATTTGCATGTGTGTGTGTTTTATTGTGTTGCATGGAGAATTTAGACCATATTTTTTCATTTTAAAAGCGCACTATCACTTTGTATGGTTTATTTTCATTCCGAGAAGAGGCTGTGGTCAGTCAGTGAGCAAAACAGAAACTGGATACAGTCTGCTCTTTGAATCCAGTGTGAAGATGGTTCCCAGAAAATGAATCTCAAGGGCATATGAACAGTCAATCACTTATAAACATGTTTAAAACTTCTGCCAGTAGAATGTTAATACAGAATAAATCTCCTCTGAGGATTGACATATTGTATAATATGTAATATTGTAACCTTTATATGCCTATATACCTTGTGTTTATTAAAAATGACTCATAACAACTTAGTCTTTCTAATTAATCCATAAGGCACAAGGGGTGTGGCATATCTCCAATATTCCATAGATAAGAGCTATTCTTAGACTTGATGCATTGCATGTTCTACAATATAAATGCCTTACATATGTTTAATTAACAATAAAACATTTAAGTTAAAACAAAAAAACATATTTGTGTCATTATCTGACCATTTTAAGTGTTTTTCCTGGTGGTTCAGGCCGGGACAGGAAAGCCACCATTTTCGTAGAATGACCCAGCTCTTCGCATGGTATAATGACCCTATACCCCACCCCCTGTGACTTATTGCTTACCTATAGCAATGGTTTCAACCAATCAGCATTCAGGATTAAAACCACCTGCTTTATGAACAATGGCATGCATGGAACAGTTCATGTTAACAATTTGGTGTTTGTAATGAATGTAGTCCACTTTGCCTTCAGCTCTTCCTTACCCACAGACAGGTTTAGGCTGAAAGCAGGTTTAGGCTGAACCTTTTCAGTTTGGGGGCCACATCAGATTTAGAAATTCAACAGAGGGGTGGATATATTTTACTTCCCTCATGCTGTGTTTTCCAAAATCTTTTTTTGGTTCAGAAATGGGCCTCCATGACCTAGTGGGCTAAACTGTTGCCTTGCAGGATAAACTACACCATGGTAGCCACTAGCCATTGGTTCAAGCCACGAAGCAGTGCAAATTGGCACAGTATATGGAATAGACAGGGCCGTAGCTAGAGGATTCGGGGCCCCCTGAAAAAATAATGATGTGGGCCCCTACCACCCTTATCATAAACTGCACAATATATGAACATAGTTAGGAAATGGCACAGTTCATTTAACTGTGGCACAGTTAATGACCACAGGCACAGTTCATTTAAGGCCAGAAATGGCAGGTCAAGTAAAGTATTGGAGGCAAAGACAAAGGATGGTGAGAACGGTCAAAAACAGCCCACAGACCACCTCCAAAGACCTACAACATCATCTTGCTGCAGATGGTGTCAATGTGCATCGTTCAACAATTCAGCACACTTTGCACAAGGAGAAGCTGTACGGGAGAGTGATGCGAAGAAGCCTTTTCTGCACACACACCATAAAGAGAGTGGCTTGAGGCATGCAAACGCACATTTGGACAAGCCAGCTTAATTTTGGAAGAAGGTGCTGTGAACTGTTGAAAGGAAGATGGAGTTATTTGGTCATAACAAGGAGCATTATGCATTGCGGTAAAAGATTGCATTCCAAGACAAACCCTTTCTACCCACAGTACATCCCACAGAATCTTGTTAAAGTTGAGGGTCGCATGGATTCCACTCAATATCAGCAGATACTTGAGAATAATTTAGAGGAATCAGTCAAAAAGTTGAAGTTACACCAGGGCTGGATATTTCAACAAGACATCGACCCAAAACACTGCTCAAAATCTACTCTGGTATTTATGCAGAGGAACAAGTACAATGTTCTGGAATGGCCATCCCAGTCCTCAGACCTGAATATCAATTGAAAATCTATGGGGTGATTTGAACCGGCTGTCCATGCTCAGAAACCATCAAACCTAACTGAACTGGAGATGATTTGCAAAGAGGAATGGTCCAAAATACCTTCATCCAAAATCTAGACACTTATTACAGGCTATAGGAAGTGTCTACATGCTGTTATTCCTTCTAAAGGAGGCTAAACTAATTATTGATATATTTCTTTTGGGGCGCCCAAATTTCTGCACCTATCTAATTTCATTTTGATGCATATTGCACATTTACTGTTCATCCAATAAATCTAATTTCACTACTGAAATATTAGTGTTTCCTTTAGTTATTTGATAGATCAAAATGATATTGCTGATCCAAACACCCAATTATTTAGAAATGAAAATCATGGAAACTGTCAGGGGTGCCAAAACTTTTGCATACGACTGTATATAAATATTACAACTAATGAAAACTAACAAAAAACATTGTTAAATAATAAACCTATTTAAAAAACGACCAGCAATATAATAGTTTCCCCACCAGTCTGTGATAATTCATAATTCAAAAAGTAAACATTCAGAAATGGACAAGAATGCAGTCAAATGTAAAAAAATAAATAAAGTCGATATATGGAACTGTGTTATATATCTAATAAAAGTATCAATCTAGAGCAGTTTGTACGGAAGCCGAGAACGGCCATGGATTTTTTTTTATTTTATGACTTATTAAGTCGTTATATCGATATAACAAAGATTGTTTTAATATATATTTTTTTATTTTATGACTTATTAATTCGTCATATCGATATAACAAAGATCGTTTTATTGAGATAAAGAATTAATTAATAATGTGCTCGTCTTGAATTCAAACTAATGCGCTGCACCCGCAACGAACGGCATCCGTAGTGCCACTGGCTGTAGCTGTAGCCTACCGGACTTCGGCAAAGTTAGACATAAATTGGCAGATTGGCGGTTTGTGGTTCAATAGATCATTAGCGAAACGTTTTCATTACACAATAAGCAGCTCTATCTAACCTTAGTAAGGTAGACAACAAGCTACAACACGGTTTGTGTGGACGTCTGTCCCCTTCCTCTCGAGCTCCCTAGCCTTACCTTGTTCTATTAATACAACGAATAAACTACCCCCCATAGGTATAGGCAGTTATTAAAAGATTATGGATCTAACTTCGAAAATCTTTTTCACACATTCATTTTCCAGATGTTTTGGGCATAGCTAGAGTTAAATACAACCATTTTGTTCCTAGTTTTGACAATTTGTTGCAAGTTGCATGTCATATTTTGAGGGATTTTAGTACACAATCGAGCGCTTTGCTGCCTCTGTGTTTCAAAACTGTTGCAATCTTGACGTAGATGCTTCTTTTTTACTTTAGAACACTGATTCTCAACTCCGGTCCTGGGGACCCACTGACTGTCCTGCATGTTTTAGACGTCTCCCTGCTCCAACACCTACTTCAATGCTCACATATACCTGGTAGCCTCAGTAGTGAAGCTATGAGATATCTAAAACATGCAGGGCATTGGGTCCCCAGGACCAGACTTGAGAACCACTGCTCTAGAACAATGTTCACATTATTTTCTCAAATCGTTTTGTAATCGTCTGTGTGTGTCCATGGTGTGTGTGCATGTTTCTCCACCTGCAGCGTCAGCCTGCTGTTCAGAACAGGAGACAAATCTGGTGAAGACTCTGTTTACTGGCTACAACAAGGTGGTGCGACCTGTGTATCACTACAAAGATGCTGTGGTGGTGACTGTTGGCCTGCAACTCATTCAGCTCATCAATGTGGTGAGACACACCTTCACTGTTGGTTCTGTCCTTTTCTATCTCCTCTTCTCTTTTTCTTTGTCTTGTTCCTTTTTTTCTAATACAAAGTCCCTGCCCTCATCAGGATGAAGTCAATCAGATTGTGACTAGTAATGTGCGGCTAAAACAGGTACACATCCATGTTAAACTAAAAGGTATTGCACTTCTCAAATTAGAATGGAAAACTAGACGCTAAAATCTACACTTCTGTCATTCGTTTGTATTCAGGTGTGGGAGGATGTCAATCTAAAGTGGAACCCTGATGATTATGGCGGAATCAGAAAGATCCGCATCCCATCAACAGACATCTGGCTCCCTGACCTTGTTCTCTACAACAAGTAAGACCTTGACAGAAGGCTTACGATCGGTTTCAAAAGAATATGCTGCAGGTGCCGGCCTTTGTTAGGAATTCTGTCTGATTTGATGTTGTTTCACTTTATAATGTTCAGTGCAGATGGAGAATTTGCTATTGTCCATCATACCAAGGTGCTGCTGGAGCACACTGGTCGGATTACCTGGAACCCCCCAGCCATCTTTAAGAGCTACTGTGAAATCATTGTGCTTCATTTTCCGTTTGACCTGCAGAACTGTAGTATGAAGCTGGGGACGTGGTCCTACGATGGCACCCTGGTTGTTATCAACGAGGTAATATTCTCACATCACTGTTATTAACCCAGTAGAACTGTTAAAGGTCCCTTCTTTTCTTTGGTGTGTTAGTAACTAAACTGACGTGAATGGGCTTGAACATCTTGGAGGCAACAATAAAGTCACATTTACACTGCAAGGAGGATTGTCAGAGAATGAAAATATTATATTCTTAAAAAGTATTTTGATATTGTCATCGATTCCTGTTTTTTGTACCTATTGCTGTGCCATCTTAAATAACACTTCTAACCTAGACTACTGTCATTAGCACTATTGATCCTTCTTGAATAGCACTAATGACCCATACTGAAAAACACTATTGTATATTCCTGAATAACACTAATGTATATTCCTTAATGACACTAATGTCCCGTCCTGAACAACAATAATGTCTATTCCTAAATAACACTATTGTCTCTTCCTGAACAACACTACTGTCTCTTCCTGAACAACACTACTGTCTCTTCCTGAATAACACTACTGTCTCTTCCTGAATAACACTACTGTCTCTTCCCGAATAACACCACTGTCTGCTCTCTCTTGTTCTGTTCTTTGTCAAGGACAGTAACCGGCCTGACCTCAGTAACTTTATGGAGAGTGGAGAGTGGGTGATGCAGGACTACCAGAGCTGGAAGCACTGGGTGTACTACGCCTGCTGCCCAGACACACCCTACCTGGACATCACCTACCACTTCCTGATGCTGCGGCTGCCTCTCTACTTCATCGTCAATGTCATTATCCCCTGCCTGCTCTTCTCCTTCCTCACTGGCCTGGTCTTCTACCTCCCCACGGACTCCGGTGGGTTTGACCCATTCAGCTTTATTTTTTACTTTTAAATTAAAGCTTTGTTGCTCATTAAACTTTTTTTAATATTATTAATATTTTGATAATATACTGGTAGGCCTGTTAAAAGTATTTTTATGGGATGGTCTGCATGGCGTAGTGGTCTGCATTGCAGGACAGTCTACATCAGCAATATTCATTCCTGCTCCCGCGAGCCGCCATTCCGTAAGTTTTCCGTCCAACCCCAGTTGCGACTAACCTGAGTTAGCGTTTCATCTTAATAATGATTAATGTCCCCTCTGCTAAATTTGTTTGGAACAAAAACCTATGGAATTGCGGCTCGCAGGAACATGGAATGAGTATCGCTGAACCACAGCAGAAATTGGCTTAAAGCTGCCCAGGATTTGGGATAGATAGGCCGAATCATTTACCTTGCCACGTCGCTCTCCAGTGACACCTTATGTGCAGATCGGGCACCTGTAAATTTATCCACGGACATATAGTTGGTGAACATAATTATCCCTTACATGATCTGACTAAAGGCTTCCATGTTGTGTAAAACAGTCCGAAAGGAATCGCTGGCTGGGTGACATGTGTATGGATGAACCATGTGCACCCCCCTCGCCATTCCACAGACCTGTCCAAGGGGTTGCAGAGCTGCCGGCAAGGCAGGGTTAGCTGGCGTTGCCCGGAGCAGGGTTAGCACAATTTTTTCAAGCCCCAGAAACAGGGTGAAAAATAACCAGTGAGAAATGGGGTTAAGGACAAAGCATTAGGCCTTTTCAGACTATATTGTTGGTCCTAGGCTAGCAGTGCCACAGCCTGCTCTCAAGCAGATATATCTCTCTGATCACACCAAAAGCCCATACCTCCTTTGGCCACCACTCCTTCCAGCTCGCAGCTGCTATTGCCTGGAATGAATTACAAAAGTCTCTGAAACTTGAGACCACCATCTCCCTCACTGGTTTTAAAAAATTACTGTCAGTTACTATCTGACCACTGTACATGCTGACTCCTCCCTCAAATGCACACTGTCTTTGCCCATTTATGCCCAGTGTTTTTGAACTCTATGGAAAAGCATGAGGCAAGATACAATTTTAAAATTACAAATGTAAAAATATAATGTGCATTCATTTGCTTGTTCTTATTGTCAACCTTTAATGAAAAAAATAAGGACATTTACGTCCAATGAAAAACTGCATTTGCCTTGCAGTATTTGGTACCAGCAGCAGTTGCAGTGCATTCTGAATGGTGCATGTGTTGGATTGATCAAACTGGGTGCAGAAACAGCTTTGTGGAATTGGTATGTAGCAACAGGTTAATAATGGCTTGGTAGAAATTATAGCTATGGGTTCATTTTTAATTTTGTTGCACTCCTAGACAGTGGCGATTCTACATTAGGGGCAAGTGGGTTTGTGGCCCACCAGATAGCGTTGTTTCGCAAACTGTATTTTTAGGAACTAAATTGAGTGCTAGTAAGATATTATTTTACCTAAATAAATGCTATAAAATTTACTGATAACAGTGATCAAAAATGCTTGATCTGTATTTTTCATCCATTTTGGCTTAAAATACAAATATCTGTCTAGTTTTTACACAAGACTTCAAGTGTGGTCTTGTGCACGCTAGAGCACTTCTTGCTATTGTTTTCTGTGGTCACCTGGTGGCCATTTTTATGAAAAAAGCCAGTGCGCATGCTCAAACAGTGTGTTAACGCTCAGTGGTGTGCTTTGGTCAGTTGGACCCTCTGGAAGAAGCTAGGAAATTTGTGCATACTGTAAATAGATGGTTATTTTACAGCTTAACAGGATCTTCGTTGAAATTATGGTTTCAGGTGTCAGGTTGTGGTTACATCATAGAGTCTTTAATAAAGTAACATCTTGTCTGGAACAGGAACATCTCAGGACAAGGAACCAGAAGACAGGTTTGGAAGAAGCCCCGAATAACAATTGGAACTGGTTTATATAGCCTTAACGTTGTTGTTCACATACCTTCTAGAAGAAGACCCTTCTCCTCAGACCCGTGACTCACATGAGCATCAACAACAGGTCACCTTAACTTAGGTCTAGCCTCTTATCAAATGTCCTTGCTAGTTGTTATTCTCAAATAACTCTGTTACCCTTATCTGTCTAGTGTCCTGTCAGTAATATGTCCTATTAGTCTGAATGGCATCCACTATGTATTAGATCTGTGATGGAATTACAGTCTAATATACAATAGATCATATAGTTATAAGCAGTCTAATATATAACAGAGTTATAAGCTATAGGTCATAAGCTATAAGCTTATTCTAAGACCAGTACTTTGATGGGCCTTCTCTCCTACTCACTTGCTTGGGCTTAAAGCTCCCTGTTTGCCTTCATACAGCCTAACAAGCCTTAGAATCCTTCAACAGGCCCAAACCATAGGTGTTTAAGACTCTCATCTAGTAATACCATTCTAAACTGTTTAAACTGTATTTAAACATGATTATATAGAATCTCATTCTCAACAGTACCTTGTTGTTACTCTAATGTTTCTGCGCTTGCCTCACCTGCTAGGTGTAACAGGGTTGTTGTCAAGGTAATGTGCCTCTGGTTTGAAATTATAAATATGATATGATGCAAAATGGTGTACATGTTGCTGCAATTCGTACTAAATAGTATAGTAAGTGGTTTATACATTTTCTGATTTGTGGTAAGATGTACTTTGTTGGATGTGCTCCACTAAAATCTTGGAGGTAAAATCACCTCTGCTCCTAGATGTCCCATGCATGCAAGTTTACACAATGATGCTGTAGGTGTCATGGAGGTGTTACTGTTGATCTTGTCTGTCTGTTCCATCAGGTGAGAAGATGACCCTGTCAATCTCGGTGCTGCTGTCTCTGACTGTGTTTCTCCTGGTCATCGTGGAACTCATTCCTTCCACCTCGAGCGCTGTGCCTCTCATCGGAAAGTATATGCTCTTCACCATGGTCTTCGTCATAGCCTCCATCGTCATCACGGTTATCGTCATCAACACACACCACCGCTCACCTAGCACGCACACGATGCCCCAGTGGGTACGCAAGGTAGGATGGCAATTCAGTCAAGCAAACAATCCATCTGTCAGTCAGTGAAGTAAGATGACTAGCCACAATGGGTGAAATGTATTGATGTAACATGGTTTTCAAAATATGGCTTAATGTGTGTGTGTGCTTATCTGTGTAGAATAACAGAGGATGACAAGTCAATGTAAACCACAGCAGATGGCTGGAAAGTTCTCTAAATGTTGCTTAACTCGACTTACTACTTCCTCTGAGCAAGAAATCACCAGTGATGCACTGCTTCACTTGGCCTTTGGGCAGAGCTACAGTACATCTCTCCTTATAAATATCATAGCTTTTTTCTAACAGTTGGACTGACAGTTGGAAAGTCTCAGCTGGATTGAGTTGACTGTAACACATCATGTCCTTGTATGTACTAAATTATTTTAAATTTGTTGGGGTTCTTCTGCCTGCAGCGCCCCCTGGTAGTAGTAAATCATGTAGTTCACATTGCTTGGCATTAGTGTCACAATCCATGAATCTCAAACCAAACCCTACACCGTACGGGCTAACTCAGATGGCCCTCCCTGGTCATGTGTTGCAGACGAAACTCTAATGCCTGGCTCACACTACAGGAGTTTTAAAATCCTAACCGATTTTAAAATCTGGTTGCAGCACACACTTAAAAAAAAGTGCCATAACAATTTCACTGTATTGTTTTTCAATCTTGCTCTGTATTGTAATTTTCCACCTTTTACCAAACATGCCTAATGCGTTTTTATATATTGGGTTGCACTTCTGGTTTGGGGAACTTCCATTCAAAAGAAGTGAAACAAATCCTCTCAAATAATAAGGTAGTGCTACAATTAATTTTAATCCAAAGTGAAAACTAAATGAGATGTTCCTCCATCTCTGAAGTTCAATGGATCTGTGTTGCTTTTTTGTCTCGTTGTAGACTTGTTTCTTATTGGCTATTGCGACAGTACTGACGTAATCACAATCCTGCTCATCCCGATAAAAATGATAAATTTTGATATGATCGGGGCGAGCCCAATTTGTGTAAGAGCAGATCGGGAGGTGTAAGATTCGATCTGTGAATGTCCCACATTACCAGATAATCTGCTCCGAACATCGAAACCGATCGAGGTCCTCTGCAAGATTTTTTCTCAGATTCTCGGAGGGGAAAATCAGGAATAAATCAGCCTAAAACTCCTGTAGTGTGTACCCAGCATAAGGGTGACTTCCTCCGAGGTGGCTAGGGGTTTGATAAATGGTGCAATTCATGTTCTACTGTAAATTTATGGAACAAGGCTAGGGGTCCATGTGGAGTAATGGGCTAATTCGTTACGTCATGATAGTCAATAGTTTGAGCCTGACTATGGGTTCTCTGACTTTGCATGGATTCCCAGCACTTTCACTCCACTTTCACCTCAGGTCCCGATTGGGATTTAGGCCGTCAACAAGAGTTTTCCAACAGTTCCGGTCCTGGGCCAGTTTCTCCAGTTGTCCCCATGACAGTCCTATTTTCTTGGTTTCTGCCTCCAAGTCTCATCGCCAGGTGTTTAGAGGGAGGCCACTTTTTCTCTTGCCTTGAGGGTTCTAGGTGAGCGCCTGTCTGGTGATGCTGTTAGCAGGTTTCCGGAGGGTATTGCCAATCCAGCGCCATCTTCTTTGAAGGATTTCTTTCTCTACATGCTGCTGTCTGGTTATCTCCCACAGTTCTCTGTTACTGTCGGTGACTGGCCATCTGAGTCGTAGTATTTGCCTGAGGCAGGTGTTAATGAGCGTCTGGATTCTCTTCAGGAGTATTGGCTTCACAATGGCATTGAAAAGTTTGAACTTGGTGTGGATGGTCTGGACATTGGAGTTCCACACCTTCTTCACTTGCTGGAAAGCTGACTTGCCTTGCCGATACGCACTCTTACACCTGCATCGGTGCCTCCCTGCTTGTTAACGATGCTGCTGAGGTAGGTGAAGCTCTCCACCCCCTCCAGTGCTTTGTCTTTCAGCTTGATGGGTACAGTGTCGGCTGCATTTAGCTTGAGGACCTTGGTCTTCCCACTTGGAGTTCTCTGCCACAGTGTTTGTCTTCTCCTGCATCTGTTGCTTGGTGTGCGAAAGAAGTGCCAGGTCATCTGCGAAGTTGAGGTTGTCCAGCTGTTTCCACAGGGTCCACTGAATACCATTCCTTCTCTGTGCTGTTGAGGTCCTCTTGACCCAGTCTTTGCAAAGCAGAAACAAGAAATAAGAAAGCAATCATCCCTTACTTATACCAGTCCGCGCTTGGAAGATGTCCATGACTTGTGTGCCATGGATTACTCTGCAGGACTGTCCGTCGTATGAGTTCCGGAACTCATCCCCAGCACTAGGCATCGCAAATTGGCATAGTGGTGCCCGGGATTTGGGTTAGACGAGTCAGATTATCTATCCTTCCACGTCGCTCTCCAGCGACTCCTTGTGTGCAGATCAGGCACCTGTAAATTCAATCACAGAAGTATAGTTGGTGAGCATAATTATTCTGTGCACAATCTAACTGAAGGATTCCGTGTTGGATGAGCTGTGCAAAAAGAATCGTCCGGCTCTGCGACATGTGGTTGAATGAATCGTGTGAGCACCCTTAACCATCCCACAGATTTGTACAAGGAGTTGTAGAGCTGCCAACAATGCAGGATTCGTGGGAATTGGGGAGGGAGGAAAATTGGGGGAACTAAATAAATAAAATATTTTTTAAAATGTGTGGAACAAGAATGGATTTCTCATTTATAAATCCCTCCTATATATTATTCTAACATTTTATTTTCAACATTTTTTTATTTGTTTATGTGTCAAATAAATGCACATCATATCATTGGGCACACCTGATCATTATTTTGTTCACTTCTTTTACCACTACTTAGCTTAGGCTGCATCAGTGCTTACTCGCAAGAAGTGGGTATTGGAGGGTCTACTTAGCCCCTACTACACCCATGGTAATTTTTGCTCTCTCAGCTTTAGTACACTTGTGCAAAGTGGGCGGATGCACATGTGAATGTGCAAATCAAGACCTGAGGGTGGTGGAGTGTGGAGGGGTCTGTTTGGGATTTAGCATCTGCTTTAGGCTGTTGGAAAGTTCAGCTCTTAGCAGCCTCACAACACTCTTATTCTCTTACTGAGTCTGTTCTATCCCAGAGTTCATTTATTTCTTGGATTATTCAATGTCTTGAATAATAATGCCAATTTAGGTTGGTCCAGGTTCCAAGGGTTGAGACGCCCTGGGTTAGTCCATCCTGTTATTAACCAAGGCCTGACTTTGATTTGTTGATATCAAGGATTATTATACTCTTGCCATTTTAACAGTTACTGACCTACATTATACAGTTGATATGTGTTGTCCATTAACGGTTTCTTCTTCTTACCGAAATTCTAGATCTTCATTGACACCATCCCCAACTTCATGTTCTTCTCGACTATGAACCGGCCTTCCAGGGACAGGCAGAAGTCAATCGACCCTGCTCACATCGACATCTCTGATATCTCTGGCAAGCCGACCCCTAACGTAGTGACCTATCAGTCCCCAATTACCAAGAACCCGGATGTCCGCAGCGCCATTGATGGGATCAAGTATATTGCAGAGACCATGAAGGCTGATGAAGAGTCCAACATTGTAAGAAATGTGGATTCAGGAAGGAATTTATGGAACACAGTGATGATCATACATGACTGACTCATTCTTGTGTGTCTTAGATATATCTTTGCGCTAAAGGTGTAGGGTTTGATGTTTATTTGAAATTGTAGGCATGGTCAGGACTGTTGGTTTTACTCTCTTCTCTCCCTGTCTTGTCTGTCTGTCTCCTACTCTTTCGGTCTCTTGTTCTATGTACCACCAGGCAGCTGAGGAGTGGAAGTTTGTTGCCATGGTGTTGGATCATATCTTGCTGTGGGTGTTTATGGCCGTGTGCATCATTGGCACCATGGGAGTGTTCGCAGGTCGCCTCATCGAGTTGAGTAGGATGGGCTGATGGAGGGCTCATACACCTGGACTTAACCTGGTGCTATGGGATGATGGAAGGGTCATACACCTGTACTCATCCTGGTGCTCCTGACCATGTTCCACCCGTATTTTGTGCCTGTAGTCTAGTCCAAGTAATCTGTAAATAGTAATCAATTATAGTTTACTAATGACTTAATTTGATAGTTGTTTTGTTTGATTTATGGTCTATTATTTCTTAATGTGATGTTTTCAAAGCTCAGCTATGACAGCTTGATATTTATTTTGGTCTATTTAGTGTTTTTTTAACTGCTCTTGGCAAATGTCATCATTCTTGTCTTATTATATATGTTTAGATGTGGAAAAAGAGTTAATAAAGTCACAATCGACTTGTTAGTTTTCCCCGTTTCCAAGATAAACCCTGGGCTCTGACCTGTGGAATAATTAAATGACCCTACTTGAGCTTTTCCAGTAGCCAACAAGACTGTCTTCTGTGCTATTGTCGTTATTAAAGTTCTTCATGCACGGCAGCAGCTGTTCCTAAACTTGAACAAGTTGCACATCTGGAACCATTACATCACTGCAGAGGCCCCGGATAGTAGAGAGAAACGCATACAATCTCCTCATCGGCTTTTCGCAAACGATAGAGCTCCATCTCTTTCGAGCGAGATGACAAACAGACAGCCGATGGATTTGGATACAAGCACAATTAATAAAAGAATGGCAGAATAATAAACCACAAGATTACACTTAAACAGGTATGTTAATAATATGAATGTTCGCTAATTTTTCGGGTAAGATAAAATGAGGAAAATGCGCGAAACGGAAATCCTAAACTTCGCTAAAGTTGTTTATAACGAAGGAGTGGCTCGTGTCTGTTGGAGAAAGTCGATGTTCATTTGAAGTTGCACTTTAAATACAAAATGAATGTTTTTCGAAGTTATAAGCATTAAATTATATGTCTGTAATAACGGCATTTCGAAATGTTTTCAATAGAATAAATAGTTCTGTTGCGACACTTGTTGATAAGATGTTTTGAGTAATAGAATCATGGTAACATGTACAGTATTTTTGATAGGCCTATATTTAATAATGTTATTAAATCTGTATCGGTTTCTATTAGTATTCTTTTACTCTACAATTAGAAAATCATATTTTCGTGCATTGCTTTTTCAATCGTTCATATTAAGCATGCACGCACACAATGAAAACTTGCATTAATTAAATTGTAAAACAATATAGTATTTTGCTATACAGTGGCGTTCACTGTGGGCATTTTCCGCTGAACACAGTAGCTGCACTACAAACCCACAGACAAAACCACGCTATATCGAACATGTTTGTAGAGTACTGTACATCATTTAGTGATTTGCCATTTAATCACATATATCTTTTTTTATTTTATAGACTCACTCATCATGTTCTTTTGGAAGAATTTAATATATCCCAACTGAAATTTCATCTGTTATAAGTCATTAATTGGCTCCCAGACAATTGGCTCCGTTCCAGATTGCGACCTATAATCATAGTGCACTCGGTTTTTAATCAAATTAGCCCATGGCCATTTGAGCCACAGAAAATACTGCACATTCTCCCAGGTACTGTTGTTATCATGGTATGGAATTGTAAGGAACTAATCCTACTGTAGGAATTGAAAAGAAATCTGCTGAATTATGTTCTTCTGTTGGCATTCTACAGTGGTTAGTGGTTAGCTTGCGTTGTTGCACTGTTGCTTGAGGAACCATGTTTAGAGTTTATTCTTCTAGGCTGCACACTCATTCCTACTGCCAGTAGGCAAGCAGCCAAATTCACTTGGCTGGACATGGTGGACAGATAGATGGATAGACTGGTGATGGTTTCAGAGATCTACCATACATGACAAGTACTTAATTGTACAGCTATGTGTATGCAGAGTTGTAAAACTTATATTTAATGTCTTAATGTGATTTCATCAGTTTGAACAGTGAGCCTTCATCCTGGAATAGGCAGAGAGGATGTTCCTTAACTTCCTGTGTAAGACATGTGACCAAACCAGCTCAATCATATGCAGCTTTAATGATGGAGTCGACCAAGTTTGTGTGTGTGTGTGTGTGTTTATGCAAATGTGTGTGTGTGTGTAATGGGGTGTAAAATCTCACTTCAGACTCTTGTTGATCTGTGGCAGAATCGTTGTTACTCACAATGCATGTATTACACTTACTTCCTCTCATTATCCTGTGAAGTGGAACAGTATCTGTGTGTATCAGACGCTGGGTGATGACTGTTTGACATTTTGAT
>JACXGM010014225.1:0-11165 GCA_016801145.1 Umbra pygmaea
AATTCTTTGAGATAGGAATTTTGGGTTTTCATGAGCTGTATGCCAAAATCATCAGTATTAAAACAATAAATGACCTGAAATATTTCAGTTGGTGTGCAATGAATCTAAAATATATGAAAGTTTAATTTTTATCATTACATTATGGAAAATAATGAACTTTATCACAATATGCTAATTTCTTGAGAAGGACCTGTACATGCACAGCTCATTCACATCTATGTCACCTGCAGTGTGTTGACTGATTGTGATGTTCACCTCCTCTATCTCTCGCTCGCCCTCCCTCTCTCTTTCTCTCTCTCTTGCTCTCTCTCTCTTTCTCTCTCTCTTTCACCGAACAGTGAACACCTACAATCCAACGGGATCTCTCAGAAATCTGTGATACTACCACAGATTCTTAACTTCTAAATCCGTGGCAGTTTCATGGAATCACATGATGACGTAGCAGCATGTAAATAGCATAGATTTTGCAGGTTAGTAGGATAAGGACGGTGGGCGGGCTTAAAAACGCGACAAACCAAAGACTGCGAGTTTGAATCCATGCGGACACTTTCCATGTATTTTGTTTTCTATTCTAGCACGATGCAGACGTGTTGCAAATATGCTTTTTTATCCTTTCTTTCCTCACTATCACCATGGTTACAAACAATACATTACGACATAATACGTGTTACATGGAGTTAACAGCAAGGTTTATGAGTGGTTAAGGTTAGGTTATGGCTTTGGGTAAGGCATAGATTGAATTTACAGCAAGGTTCTGAGTGGATAAGGTAAGGGTAAGGGTTTGGGCAAGGCTTAGATCAAGTTAACAGCAAGGTCTCACTGTGCGCCTATCGCAGACTTTTCCGTGAAACTGCCATGGATTTTGGTCCCATTCCGAGAAACTTCTACGGATTTCTAAAAGATCAGAACAATCTATGGTAAACACAGAGAGTTGTGCCTACCCCCTCTCTCTCTTTCACCGAAAAGTAAACACCTACAATCTATGGTAAACACAGAGAGGTGTGCCTACGTCTGGGCAGGAAAGCAAGACCAAATTAAATTAGAGACAAAGTCGCTAAGTAGCAACACTGGTACCATTGTGGCAGACATCGTTGTAATTGTCTGCTTCAACCAATAACAGTATATACCTGCGCAATTGTCATCGTGTAAAGCCCGCCTCAATGTTTGTGATTGGTGCCTCGATTTGGAAAAATTGGAAATGGGCTTCAATGGGCTCTTGGCCAGACTGACTTGCAGAGCAAATCTCAAATTTGCCGGAAGTCCGTCAGGGTTATCCAGGCTAAGAGTATTCATTAATTTCCTCCTTCAGGGTTTTGATAGATCAAAATGATATCGCTCTCCAAACACCCAATTATTTATAAATGAAAATCATGGAAATTGTCCGGGGAGCCTAAACTTTGAATACAACTGTAAATATGTAATTATGCAATGTTGTCACCACCCTCTGGACAGCAGTTGTTAAGGTACCAGGGCCCGTATTTATCAAACTTCTCAGAGTTACTCAAAAGATCACTTCTAAGACTTGACTTAACAGTAAGAAAATTCTTGCCTCAAAACTGCCCATAAAAGTTAGTTATCAAACATCTCAGTCCAACTTTAAGTGAAGTGTAGGACTAAATCTTAAGTGTCAGTCTTAGAGCTGATTCACGACAATTTGCTGTGCCGCAAACTGAATTTTGGATGACGACATAGGCAAGAACCAATCACTGAATAGATGTACTTGTTTAAGAATATTCTCAGATAAATTCACATTCAATGGTGACATTCCTAAGAGGAGTTGACATTCAATACATATTTGACAATGAATTTTCAAGAGAATCCTTTATGATATAAACATTGTAAATAAATAGAGTTTCCAACACGTTCTCCATCTCAATTGCAATTTTAAACAAGTGTGCTGTTAACTGACCAGTACAGAGCCCCTTAGGGGTCACGGGGGAGAAAAAAAATAATGGTAGAAAAGTAATAACCTACGGCGAGGAAAAAAAAATTACTAATGTTGTGAAAAAAAACCTGGGAAAATATTTTTTTACAATGGTGAGAAAAAAGAGAGAAAAATTAATTACAACTGGTGGGAAAGAACAAACGCTGGGAGAATTTTTTTTTTCTCTTGGTGAATTTTTTTCTCTCTTGGAGAATTTTTTTTTCTCTTGGGAGAATTTTTTTCCCCCAAACTACTAAGGACATTGTGGAAAATAAATCTTGATCACTTCACTTGCTGCACTGGCTAACCCACGATGAACCTGATGCAGGTACTTAAAAGCTGATTTGTAACCTTAATTAGTAGTATTAGTGTTAGATATTGAATCTGTACTTATTGATCAAAATGTAGCTTACATTATGGAACAGCAAACCAGCTCAAGTTAATTGTGTTAAATAGCAGAGGTCGCGTTAGCTTTCAGAAGTCTAAACGAAGGTTGGTATACTCGCTGCTTTAGAATGCACAAAATATGCCTATTTAATGCTTTGTGAAAATGTGTATTTATAAATAACAAGTTACAGTTTTAAAAATCTGAAGGTTATTGCCACTGGTCTCGATCGACAGTTTAGATTAAACATAAGCCTTAGGTACAAATGCAAGCTTTCGACAAACATCTGTAATTATTCATTGAGTAATACTTTTATCGATAATATGACGGTTTATCATAGTAAATATTCAGAATCAAACTGGGGATTCGAACTGGGGATTGAAAACTGCGTTTTTAATGGTGGTGTTACTGGTAAAGCCTCTAAAAGTATTCTGTGCCTTTGAACCATTTGTGTGCTAAGTGATTTATGACGTGTAATCATTCACTAGCATTTGTTTAGAATAAAACGATCCTGACTGCTCAAAAGTCAGATTCACACCTTATAATTGAACCATATAATAACTCTTGTATGCAAACGTTTAGGCACCACTGACAAATCCCCAATTTTATTCATTTATAACTAATTGGGTGTTTGGATAAGCAATTTTATTTCAATCTATTAAATAACTTAGGGACACAATAATATTTCAGTAGTAAAATTTGGTTTATTGGATGAACAGAAAATATACAATATGCATCAAAACGAAATTAGAAAGGTGCATAAATTTGGGCACCCCAAAAGAAATATCACACCAATATTTACTATCAAAACATACCTACAATTTGGGACAAAAAATAGCAAATGAAACTGAGCTGAATGGTTGTGAATACTAAGTTGTTGATAGGATGCTAAGATAGTGTAGGTAATAACAGCAGGTGCGATGGTTTGTTCATTAACATATTACTTAGCGAGAAAGGATGTATCATTGTGAGATTTGTGCTATATTTTCCTAATAAATGTGTTATCAATAAGTACAATAACAATTGTTTTTGTATTCATAGGATAAGCAAAATGGCACATTAATTGATGAACTTTGTAGGAGTTTGTGGATGAAGTTGACCCTGATGGCTGCAAGAAGGTGTACATCATTCCATCAGAGTGGTTGATGAGCACCAACAGAAAATTATGCTGGTGGCCACCAGGCTCGTTGCTTAATGTAACCAAGGTGTTGAAAAAGGGGGCACCAACATGTGCATGTGTTTTTTTCATTTTCTATTTTTAAGACATTTGCCAAGATTTCAAACACACTTCTTTTACATTGTCGTTATGGGGGTATTGTTTGTAGAATTTTGAGGGAAATAATGAATTCAATCATTTTTGTAAAAAAAGTGTAACATAACAAAAAAGTGAAGCGCTCTGAATACTTTCCAGATGCACTGTAGATGGTGTGTAATATGCGTTTGATAGGACTTCGATTTTCTTCCTTAGACTAACTACTGGTCTACCTTTCTTACAGAAAAGTTTCTTTGACCCTCACACTTTTTATTTTTTGTGTCAATTTCTCTCTATATACCAGAGTTTTCCAAACTACTCCATAAAGGGATTGTGTAGTTGCAAGTTTTAATTCTAATTGAGTAAGATCACATCAGACATAATTAATTCAACTGATCTCAGTCTGCACACATTTGATTAGTCATATCAGATGTGCTCTTGCTTGGTGGGTAAGAACCTGCGACCGCACCAGTGCTTTGTACAAGCCCAAAAAAGAAAAAGTTGTCATGTTTTGTCCTCTCACTTGTCATTTGTGAACATACTGTACATCCATTCCTGCATTTCAGGCCTGCATCCTCCAAGAAAAGTTGGGACGGGGCACTTCAGGCCCAGGAAAGAGGTACAAACCATGAAATCAAGATTTGTTTCAGGTGATGTCAACAGGTGATTGTAAACATTGTTTTGTTGAAAAGCCAAGTAGTCCACCCAAGGCTGAGATGTTGAGAAGCAAAAATGGGCAGAGGATCTTGCAAATTACAGGAAATTACAGAAATGTTAAAAAATAATGTTTCTCAAAGACAGATTAGAAGTAATTTACATATTCCTCCCTCCACAGTGCATAACATCATTTAAAGATTCAAGGAATCTGGAGGGATTGCAGTGCGTATAGGGCAAGGGCGCAAGCCTAAGCCGAACACCCATGATCTCAGAGCTCTCAGACGGCATTACATCAGTTGCTATCATTCATTAATAGCTGACGTAACTACATGGGCAAGGAATTATATTAGCAAAACTTTGTCAAGCGCTACAATACAGAGTTACATACACAAATGCAACTTTATTGCGCAAAGAAGCCATATGTCAACCATGTCCAGAAGAGACGTTGACTTCTCTTGGCTCGGAGGCATCTGGGATGGACCTTCACACTAGAAACATGTATTGTGGTCAGACGAGTCAGTATTCCAGATCATCTTTTGACGAAATGGATGTTGTACACTCTGGACCAAAGACAAAAAGGATCATCCAGAGTGTTATCTGCAACAAGTCCAAATACCAGGGTCTGTCATGGTATGGTATGCCCTTGGCAAAGTTCATTTACACTTCTGTGATGGCATCATCAATGCAGAACAGTACATTAAGATTCTAGAGCAACATATGCTGCCTTCAAGATAACATTTTTCCATGGACATCCATGCATTTTTCAACAAGACAATGCAAAACCACATCTGGCGCACATTACAAAGGCATGGCTGTGCAGGAAGAGGGTTCAGGTACTGGACTGGCCTGCCTGCAGTCCTGACCTTTCCCCAATAGAGAATTCATGGAGAATTCTTAAACAAAAAATGCAATAACGTCGACCACGTACTGTTGCACAACTTCAGACGTGTTTGCACAAGGAATGGAACAAAATAACACATGAAACGCTTGATCACTTGGTATCCTCAGTGCTTTGCACGGCTATCGGTGGATGTACTGTAAGTGCAAAGCAAGGGGTTTGCTAGTAGGAAAACAAGACGTCCGCCTGATTCTGTCCACTCTTGATTCAGCACCACGGCCAGCTCCACATCCTGCTGAATTGTTTGTGATTCCTTAAGCTGTGGAGCTGACTGTGATGCTGAATCCACCTGTTGTGGCTTTACATCACTGCGTGAGAGTTGTCAGTTTCACTCCCTCAATACTTGCGACATCTACTTGCAACGTCTCTGGCATTGTGCTGTGTGATGAAATTGCACATTTTACAGTGGCCTTTTATTGTGGCCAGACTAAGGCACACCTGTGTAATAATCATGCTGTCAAATCAGCATCTTGATATGCTAAACCTGTGAGGTGGATGGATTATTATTTTTACTAATACAGATTTAGACATATTTGTGAACAATGTTTGAGAGAAATAGGCCTTATGTGTACCTAGCAAAAGTCTTAGATCTTTGAGTTCAGCTCATGATAAATGGGGGCAAAAACAAGTGTTGCATTTATATTTTTGTTCAGTGTAGATTGAGGTGGCTTGGGTCTTAACTGTGTTAATGGTTAAAAATGTAAGAAAACAGCACATAATCTGTATTGGCCAAATAATATGATGTTAATGAGTTACTGTTTTTTGTTGTTGTTGACTGCCAGTTACATAGTATTGAGCGATGTGTAAAACAAACTATGTAGATGACAGTAGTCTTACAATTATTTTGTGCTAAATAAACCAAATTGTTTCCTTGTCTTTTTGTTACAGTTTCTTTATATAAAAATAATGCATATGTACAGTAATACATTTTGTAGCAAAATCAGACTAATTGCAAAGTTATTAAATAACATTCTAATAATATCAAATAACAGGTAATTATGATATAGACATACAGTGCCTTCTGAAAGTATTCGGCCCCCTTGAACATTTCAATCTTTTGCCACATTTCAGACTTCAAACATAAAGATATAAAACTGTAATTTTTTGTGAAGAATCAACAACAAGTGGGACACAATTATGAAGTGGAACGAAATTTATTGACCCAGGCCATGGGTATTACATCCAAAATGTTGTCTGCATCAAACTGAACTTGTGTGTTGATGCTGTGGTACCTCTTCTTCTTCATATAAACATTCTCATGTCTCATTCTCTTTTAATTAACTGCGCAACGTCAAACAATAAAAAACATTCTTCCTCTCCTTAAAGTTTCGCGCACATCTCTGTCTCCTTAGTGCCATCAAAAGCCCCTACTGGCAAGTCCTATAAACTTGAGAGACCTCTCGAGCGGTCTTAAATTGCTGAGAGAGTAAGAGTGATTCTAAGCTTTGAGAAATTTCATAACTTGCTTTTATACTTAAGTTTGAGAGTAGGAGTCAATTTTGTCAATTCTCAGACTAAAATGGCACTTTAAGAAGCTTGATAAATACGGGCCTAGGTCTACCAATCTGCCAGAAGCTGTTAAATCAGCCACGCTGAAGAAGCAAGAGGATTGCACAGTCGTGGTGGAAAGCTACGACTGGCAATATCAACTGATTCCATACTTCAGACCGCTGCCAAAGATCAAGCAGTACCAGCACTTCAGGTATGTATATATTTTATATTGTTATATTTTTATCTATAGGTGGTTAAATGTAGTAGTTTAAATTTCTTGCATTTTCATTCACTGTGTGCTTCTGTTTTACAGTTTCAATGTTCAGCAGCCGGGTTTGTTTTTGCCAAGGACACAGTTTTCAGCTGCTGCGCAACACTGATATTTTTTCTCCAAGTGATGGTCTGACAGTAAAAGCTCCACCTGGACTCGACACAGCCAGGCAAACGTATATTTTTTATAGGATCAGATAGTTTTGTGACAGAGATGCCATGTACATCACTTGCCCTGCGTCTAAATCTAACACTGGAGAAGCAATCTGTTAGAATAAAGACTCCCATTCCATCAGTTGGGGAGTTCCCATTAACATACATTTTCATGGTACATTGATAGCTGTCTCACTGGTCCCCCATGGGATTTGAACATTACAAGGTTGTGACCAAGAGCACTTACTTCTGCCTGGAGCAACAATGTGTGTTAATACTACCAGTAAGTCTCAAATGTGTATTAACGTAACAGTGTTGTTTATATGTTACAAATAAACTTAAATATTATCTACTACTGCTGGTTTACTAGTGAAATATTAAAATTATATAATACATTTGCTATATGTTTTTTAGTGTACTAAAATGCTATTTTGAATGCAGTACAAATATACTAAAGTATGAAATAAGTAAGGATGAGCCAATACAACTTTTTATGGAACGAGTACAAGTACAGCGTATTTCATTTTGGGTACTTGCCGATACGAGTACCAATAAAAGTACTTTTAATAACTATGCTAAATGTCACATTTATTGAGCTAAAATCAGCTAGCTATTTCTTAGATCTTGATCAGCCAATTCAAATATAGAAAAGTAAATGTTCCTACATATCCAAAATCCATCCATCCATCTTCATCCGCTTATCCGGGATCGGGTCGCGGGGGCAGCAGCTCCAGCAGGGGACCCCAAACGTCCCTTTCCCGAGCAACATTAACCAGCTCCGACTGGGGGATCCCGAGGCGTTCCCAAGCCAGGTTGGAGATATAATCTCGCCACCTAGTCCTGGGTCTCTTCGCCGAGGCCTCCTCCCAGCTGGATGTGCCTGGAACACCTCCCTAGGGAGGCGCCAAGGGGGCATCCTTACCAGATGCCCAAACCACCTCAACTGGCTCCTTTCGACGCAAAGTTTGTGAAAGCGAATGCAATAGCCGCATGTTTGTGTTTGCATTTGCACTAAGCTTTGCAGACGATTTGTGTAAGATGAGAATGTCTGTTTGAACTGACTTTCTCCAAACAGGGATAATGACCTAAACATTTAATTTTGTGTTGAGGTATTTGATTGTTTTATTATAATCTGTACACAATTATAGCTGTACTATCAATGTAATCTATTGAACAAAATATAAATAGGCTACATTGTATTTGCGGTAAGTTATATTTCTTAATGTTAGTATGCCAGGATTTCCACTATTTTGTTCACCCAGAAGTGTTGTAAACTACCGACATTTGTCTTTCCTTCCCGAAGGTGTATTATTAATTCATGCGACGCTACAATATGCAGTGATTAGCCTAATAACTTGCCACCTGCGTTTGGTCCTGTACTTAAATGTGCACGTTTTCTTGAGGATTCTAATACATGCACCTATAATTTTACAAATATTAGGCTACATGAAAATAGCAATGAGAAAAGTGATTTTGTATTTTGCCATTTGAACTTTTTATACATTTTTATAAATTTTCAATAATGTTAAATAGTGCAGGTTTAACCTATCAAGAGGTGTAAAACAAGGATGTCCATTGTATTCATATAGCCGTTGATATTATAGCTGTTGCTTGCTACACAAATCACAATATTAAGGGTTAATAATGTACCCAGATGACTAAAGTTCTCACATCTCCAAATATGGAATGAATCCCTGTGTGGACTCATTATACTATTTATTGGATTGTTAAAGGGTACCAACTTTAAGATTCCATGTGGTCTTTCTATCAAATGGGCTCATAGAGAAGTGGATATACATACAGTGCCTTGCAAAAGTATTCGGCCCCCTTGAACTTTTCGACCTTTTGCCACATTTCAGGCTTCAAACAAAGATATAAAACTGTAATTTTTTGTGAGGAATCAACAAGTGGGACACAATCATGAAGTGGAACGAAATTTTTTCGACATTTCAAACTTTTTTAACAAATAAAAAACGGAACAATTGGGCGTGCAAAATTGTCCTATGGACAGACTCGCCCACCTCAGCTGTAGATCTCTACAGTTCATCCAGAGTGATCATGGGCCTCTTGGCTGCATCTCTGATCAGTCTTCTCCTTGTATGAGCTGAAAGTTTAGAGGAACAGCCGGGTCTTGGTAGATTTGCAGTGGTCTGATACTCCTTCCATTTCAAAATTATTGCTTGCAAAGTGCTCCTTGGGATGTTTAAAGCTTGAGAAATCTTTCTGTATCTAAATCCGGCATTAAACTTCTCCACAACAGTATCTCAGACCTGCCTGGTGTGTTCCTTGTTCGTCATGATGCTCTCTGTGCTTTTAACTGACCTCTGAGACTATGACAGAGCAGGTGCATTTATACAGAGACTTGATTACACACAGGTGGATTCTATTTATCATCATTAGTCCTTTAGGTCAACATTGGATCATTCAGAGATCCTCACTGAACTTCTGGAGAGAGTTTGCTGCACTGAAAGTAAAGGGGATGAATAATTTTGCTCACTCAATTTGCCCGTTTTGTATTTGTTAAAAAAGTTTGAAATATCCAATAAATTTTGTTCCATTCCATGATTGTGTCCCAGTTGTTGTTGCTTCTTCACAAAAATGTACAGTTTTATATCTTTATGTTTGAAGCCTGAAATGTGGCAAAAGGTCGAAATGTTCAAGGGGGCCGAATACTTTCGCAAGGCACTGTATGTAAAAACAAATCTCAGATCCTAAATCCAGTAAATTTGAAAGAAAACTAGCAACGTATATATGATACTAAAGCCAGAGAAAGGAATGCATCTTTCTATTCATAGTAAAATTGCTTTAGTTAATTCCCTGGTGATCTCTCAATTCACTTACATATTCATGGCATCACCTACAACTCCAATTCTGAAAAAGTTGAGACACTATTGAAAATGCTAATAAAACAAAGAGTGATTTATAAATGTGCTCTGACTTGTATTTAAACGGTTTATAGTAGTAGTAGTAGTAGTAGGAGTAGTAGTAGCCTTTATTGTCACAAGTACCCGCGAAATTAGCCATCAACCTGTCCATACAACACAAACAATATGACAAGGGTGGTATGACTCTTTGTTTTTCAGATTTTCCATACTGTCCCAACTTTTTTGGAATTGGGCTTTTACTCCGGGAGAACTTTTTATTATTTTATTATTAGTGTTAAATTATTAAAGATTAGGGCTCTAAATCACTCAGTCAATGCCTCCACCATAACAACACTGTATGTAAGTCCTAACTGCTTTTCAGGCAAACTAATGAGAGGCTCATCCCATGTTTAAAAGGGGGCTCTTTGCAGTTCTGCACATCAAAACATGTCACTTTAAATAGACAGACAATGGTACTTTATTTAAAACATCCACCTTTTTAAATACATCCATAAAAAGTTGATTGCAATTCCAATTCCATCCTCCGGAAGAGAAATAACAAATATTACAGCAAATGATATGGCTAAACTCAAACATATTAATTAAAGGTAAACAGATTAGAAAAAACGTAATTGTTTTACAAGAATTGTATCATGTTTGTCAAAGTTTTTTTTTCATAGGAGGGATCAGCCATGAGCATAGATCTGTACAGTATGATTTTTTGCATCATTTTGTTTTAGCGCACACACACAAAAGCTCTCTTCTGGAGAGTTCTGGCCATGGGACAGTGACCAGACACAGTACAACAATCTGTATATAGTCATACAGTTTCATTGGTGTGGCCAGATGCACGGCTGTGCCTGTCTTTGGTTGTCCTGATGTAACTGGTGAGATATTGCTCGTCGTTGGCTAACCAGCCCTCTTCACTTGCTGCAGTTCTTTCTCCTTTTCCATCAGGATTGGAATGATATTCTTCCAAATTGACTTGTTATATGATCATGTTGACATGTTGTATGAGATGTTTCCTCCTACAGGTTTTTCAGTAAGATTATTTTTACAAGGTCTTGTTTGTTTTCTTTTTCTTCTCTCATTTTAATTCACACACCACCACCACCAAATGTCTTGTCATACTTGCCAAGGTCACTTAAGTATGAGCTCTAGTGAACCAGCCCAGACCACAGGACCATGTCCAGCACCACCCAGAATCCATGCATGCATCACACCTACACCACCAGTGCTCTGACCCTATAACAACACAACAGCCACCCCAT
>JACXGM010014225.1:11265-22394 GCA_016801145.1 Umbra pygmaea
CACACACACACACACACACACACACACACACACACACACACACACACACACACACACACACACACACACACACACACACACACACACACACACACACACACACACACACTAGATGTTTCCATTGAAAGATATTCAAATTATTTTCATAAAAATGACAGTTCTGTTCCCTTTCAGTATCTTGACCAATGAAAATGAATTGTTAATACACAATAACTATTAATTACACTCAAAATAATGAAACAACAAAACAAGTAAAGCTTGAAAGTCAGTATATGAGTACTGTAAAAATGTGGGACGGCAAATTTTGTGGAATGACCCAATGAGAAATCTGAGGGTGGTAAGGATATTGGAACATAGTTCTGGCATGTTGTCACAGACAGTTCCACACCCAGAGAACAATGGATCACATGTCTTACTTAGAGCCTTGCTATCCCCAGTGCTGACAACACTACATGCTCTGTTTCTGCTAATGGATTTCTCTGTGGGAAGACCAGATAGGAATAGATGGAGAGTCGCATCATCAGTTAAAGAGAGGCAGAACTTTTTCAGCTCTTGAAAGGAGCATCCCAGTTTATAGGTTTGCATTCTCCAACTGATGGTTTACTAATCATTTGACAGATGACAGTTTGGAGGTTCCTCCATCTGTGCTTCCTCTAAGGGGAGCAGAGTATTATACACAGGCCAACATCTAATGACCAGCAGGATACCATAAATCACTAATTACTTGGACGGCAACACAACTTCTTGTTGTTTTGACTCTGTACTCCAGCACATTGAATTTTACCTATAAAATAATTTCAAGTCCAGACTGTGAAATTTACATTAAATTTCAGATTTTCCCTTTAAATCAGCTTCCCTTTTGCAATCTGAGCACTGAACACATGTATGTGCCCCAACCATAACAAATTGAGTAAGATCTCCAAGCATCAACAAACTTGTAAATGCGAAGAAAGAAAAAGCCAGTTGAGAGCCAGTTGATCTACACTCATTGTTTCACTTATTAGTCCTTGCCATGTTAATCTGTTAGCTCCTGAGTTAGGGTTAGTGCATTTGAGTTACTGCGGCATACAACACTATTCTCTCTACTGGACTTTTCTGTATTGTAAATTCTCTGCAATTTGTTTTAGTCTCAGTCAGAACTATTCAGAACTAAGAGTTTTGTTGTGTGTTTTGCCTTTGTTTAATGGTGAAGACATTTTTTCATTTTCCTGGGAAGCATAATGAAGATTGAACAGGTTTTTAGAAAATTCTATTAACTGTTAAATAGATGATAGTAAACAGACAGTGCCACTTTTTTGTAGATTTGTTTAAAGATTATTTTCCCACATGTTCCTCTTTGTACGGTGGCCCTGAAGTGCAAATCACAACAGCAAATAGGAAAATATTTCAACAAATCATAAAACACAACAGGCAAATAGGAAAACACGACAGCAAATAGGAAATCACAACAGCAAATATGAAAACACTTCAACAAATCATAAAGCACAATGACAAATAGAAAAACACAACAGCAAATAGGAAAACACAACAGCAAATACAAAAACACTTCAATAAATCATAAAGCACAACGGCAAATAGGAAAACACGACAGCATATAGGAAATCAGAACAGCAAATATGAAAAAACTTTAAAAAATCATAAAGCACAACGGCAAATAGGAAAACATGACAGCAAATAGGAAAACACTTCAACAAATCATAAAACACAACAACATTAACTTTTTACGGAAAAGGTAGGGCCTATCTAGCAGAGTACAGACCCTCCTGATTGGACAGATGGACTGTCTGTCTTTTAACAGGAAGGAGCGGTGAAAAACTGTTTTTTGAGAACATGAGTACTCCGGAAGATACTTTCGTTATTATCAGTGTTGGGAGTAACGGCATTTAAAAATAACGAGCATTACTAACAGCGTTTTTTTTTCAGTAACGGACTAATTAATTACTTTTTCCATTTCCATACAATTATTTGGTTGAATGAAGTTCGAGGTGTCGCTTTGGCTACACATCCGCAGCCTGGACAGAGCAGAGGTGTATGGTGTAAGATCAGGTAATGTAAGATGGGTAAAGTAAATATCGCGTTTATTCAACATTTTTATACAATTTTACTATTTTGATAGCACTTTATAATTATGTACTGTATATTTCTGCAACTCATACACGTTATTGCTTTAGCTTGCAACCTAACGATATTAACTTGCTGTTAACCATAGATTGCTGTTAACTCTAGTGCTAGATGACGTTAGCGTTGATGAAGTGCTCTGTGCGAAAGTAACATTAGTTAGTGATGTTAGAACTTTACCTGTAAGATTTGCAACAACGTTACCTGAACTAAACTTCACTTAGCTATTATATCATATGTTTTGCAATGTCGACCAGAGCAGTAATGACTTAGTCAGACGAAGTAATTGCTTTAGTTTGCAAAATGATGATAACGTTAACTTACGCCTATTAGTTTGCCAAACATCATTCAATTGTAATGTTTTGAATGTCTATCTAGCCTAACGTGACATAATGTTGTTTTTTAGTTAAGGTTAACCGTTATTTTACCAGGCAAGTTGACTGAGAACACTTTCTTATTTGCCTAGGGGAAGGGATAGAGAGGAGCGGTAGAGGGGAATGTATTAGCCAATTGAGAGATAGGGATGATTAGGTTCCCATGATGGTATGAGGGCCAGATTGGAAATGTGTCCAGGACACCAGGGTTAACACCCCTACTCTTACGAATAGTGCCATGGGATATTTAGTAACCACAGAGTCAGGACACCCGTTTTAACGTCTCATCCGAAATACGGCACCCCACGCAGGGCAGATGTCCCCATCACTGTCCTGGGGCATTGGGAATGATACAAGGTACCATGTATTGTATCTGTTTTTTTGGCATTAACAGGGACCACTGGCTACTCAGCTACTGCAGCGTCTGGAATAAAGGATCACTGACACCATAAGTTAATATGGACTACTTCCAGTACGTTTTAAATAAGGAAGCCTTTATTGTGACATCTGCATCTACCATTTAAAAAATCCAGCTGAAATTGTGGAGTGTCTTTTATCCCTTCAAAGAATGATCCACGCACCTCTTTCCCAAGAGAGTCACTGTGTTTTTATTAGAGGACGCAGCTGACCAAAATTTAGCTTTTCTGAGTAGCTGCTGTCCTGGCTTATTGACATGCCCTTACCAGTGTCTTGTATCACCAACCTGCTGGGTGTCAGCCAAAGTACAACTTTACAGCGTATGCGTGAACTCGGGTTGTCCACAAGACTTGCATACAGCAGTTTATCTGACAGTGAACTGGATGATTCTGTCCTCTGTAAAAACATAGGATTGGCTTCCTATTCCGCAATAAGGCCTCCTTTACTCATTCTGCCGAAACACACCTTGGTAAAAATGACCATTCTACCAATCATAGATTTCAGTGATGTCATTTACAGAACTCTCAAATTGAGATGTAGTCTACTGTAGCACTATCCATTTTGTCACCAACATCTCATTTAACTCTCCCCCTATATTTTCACCTTGTCTTTGAACATTTATGCCACAGTGTATTTGTCACACCCCATGGTATATTTGCACTCATCTGCAGTTATTTTGTACAGTTTTTGGACTCTCATTTGCACAGGTATGATCAAGTGTTATTTAAATGTAATTGTTATTGCCCTGCCGCTTCTGCATACACTGATCTACTGCTCTGATTAGACCTCAATTGCACAAACTGTATATACATTATATACATTTCCTACCATATACTCTGAATAACCTGCATGTTTTTATACTTGTGTATTTCATGTGTAACTATGTTGTCTTGCACCATTACACTTCCTCTTGGCCAGGTCACCATTGCAAATAAGACTCTTCTCAATCAGCCAACCTGGTTAAATTAAGGTGAAATAAAAAATAAGTGCAGGAAGGTTCTTTATTTCCATCTCTTTAATTATTAAATAGTCAGTGACAAAATTTTCATGTAAATGTTCATAATTTCAGTACCAGATCTATTAGCTCATTAAAGTCTTGACTCTCACCCCTAATAAAAAGCTCATAGGTTTGTGGTCTCATATTCCAATCAATTGATCAGATTTACTATAAAGTCTACTGTACAATAACATTTTTCACAAAGTGCTTGTACAGCTATTTGACCCAAAGTGTAATGAGAAACTCCCTATTAGTTCTAAAACCGAAGAAGCATCCTAGAGGGTGTCTACACTCAATGGGGTCCAGATGGGCAAAGTTATTATATTATAACTTTATGTTCTCGACAAGATGAAAATATGGTTTCATATTCCATCGACATGATATTAAATCTAATTCAAATCAACTCAATATAACAAATCAACTCAATATAACAAATGAGTTGGATGCATGTTTAAAGTATTGTGATGGACCCTGGATTTTTAACACTGACCTACTTCTGTACATTTATTTTATGTTCTGATTTCAGGGGTGTGTTCACTGTGGGCAGGTAAGCATTCACAGTTGGTTCTGATGACAAGGATCCATTCAGGTTATGTCCTGGCTGTGCAGAAGGGGAGGGGGGTTAGGAATACAAACATCTGGGGAGACAGCAACAATCAATCTGGGTAACTCCACTACATAACAGGGGCCATCTGGACCTAGAAAGGTCAGGTAGAGCAACATTTATTAGTTTTTGAAGGTATGACTTAGCTGTCTAGGTGCCAGGGTTTTAGCAAAAGACCCACTCCTGTTTTCAGGGTCCTGCTCTGCTGGATTCTCTAAGAGTTCCAGCTGTCATCTCCTGCCATGTAGAAACACAAAGACACACAAAGGTTAGAGCCTCCAGGTTAAGCACAGTGGCAACACACACTTTGCCCCTGACCTCCAACACACACCTTTCCCACTCCCCTGTCATGGAGGCCAGTGGATTGTTTCTCCAGCTTAAGCCAAAGTTTGATACAGGAAGAGACACAGGCCTGGGGCTGAACAACACTCAGCCTGGTTACCACTGTATTGTACAGGCCTGAGGCAGAGCTACACTCAGTCTGGTTAATACTACTACTTTGTACAGGTCACCTGGAATTGAGAGGTAGGGCATCAGTGTTGGGTAGTAGTAGGAATGCCAGACATAGCTGAATGTAATGGTGACACCTGTCATTTAGAATGCTGATGCTCTGCAATGGACTCAGCAATCTTTCTGTTTCCTTGTTAGCCCTGTCCTCTTAGCCAGGCTATATGAAGAAGGCACCATAACCCAAATCATTTTATTTTACAATTTATATTTTCCACTTAAAAACTTGGGCCTAGTAATCTTTTAGCTTTGCTTCAATATTGCAAAGTAATATCAAACACACAAAATAGTTAGGGAAAGTTAGGCATTTTTTTGCCAGTCTGCAAAAAAAATCTTACCAATAGCTTTTTTACCATGTGTTCCTATAGGTGTCTAGTAACATCTCCCAATTTATCCACAGCTAAATCCTTGGGGAAACGCCTGGAGAGGCAATCAAAGTTAGGGTGCACAGAGGACCTAGGTAAAAATAGTGAAAATATTTTTTTACTAATATTAGCTTTTCAGATGTCTAACTAGGGGTGTTTAGGGGTGCTGAAACCATTCAAGCCATTAGTTTTGAATAAAAATGACTCCTTAATCCATTCTTCACCCAAAATCCATAGTTTTCTTACAACATTAATGATATTTAGTGGCCTTAAATATAGTGATATTTAAACGATAGATTTTGGGTGGATTTTAGACATTCAATTCGAGATCAACCCACTCTGAAAAACATTTTTACAAGACAATACAGTAATGACAACTGCTCTGCACATGCTCAGTATAATTACCTCTCTGCATGTGGAGAAGGAGCAGGAGCGTTGCAAGAAAATATAACAAAGTTACTGGCATCTGTGGGTTCATTCAAGGAAGCATAGATGGTGAACGTAATCATCCCGTGCATTATCTGAAGAAATGATTCCGTTTTGGACTCGCAGTGCGAAAAGAATCGGTGGCTAGGGCAACATGTGGTTGGATGAACCATGTGCGTGCCCTTAGCGATCCCACAGATCTGTGCAGGGGGTTGTGGAGCTGGCAACAAGGCAGGATTAGAGGGAATTAGGAGGGTAGAAAAAGAGTGAAAAATCACTAAATAAATAAATAGTGTCAGTCAGCTCTAACAATAGCAAAAGGTGATTTCAGATAACATGCTTTTATATTCACATGGGGAATGCTACAGGAGAGCGATCTATCAAGTTCTGAAAGACAAATACCTGGTACTGTAATGAATATACTTTTATGTGCGCAATTTCATCTGGACATACAGCTCTGGAAAGAATAGACCAATGCAAAATCATCAGGAGCTCTGGATTTACTATTGATAGGTATGTGTTTATGTAAAACTTAAATTGTATATAATTAATAAAAAAAGGAAAACATTTTTAAAATTAGGAACTGTTCAGAAATCAATAGTTGGTGGAGTTATAATAAATGTATAATAATGTCTTAGCATGCTCTCCCCTTGTCTTTCACAATGATGTTGGGTGACTATGCAACAAAAAATGCAAAAATGCTAGAAGCTTGGCTTTGTTTGATGGCTTGTGACCATCTTCCTCTTGATCTAATTTCAGAGGTTCATTGGGGTTTAAGAAACATTTGCAGTGGCTTCTTATACATTTTTCCAGAGCTGTATGCCAAGCATAATATTGAGCAATACGTTGTCTGTTGAATATTTGATTTGATTTCTGATATGTTCTTCAGTGCCCAGACACAGTGGAAGAGTGGCACGATGTAGCGTGTGGATTCCAGGAACAATGTGACTTTCCTCTTAGCTTTCGGGCATCGGATGGAAAACCCATTACTACATGTTGGATGCAATGGACCAGTTTCGGATGGTGGGGTATTTGGTGGATGCTCTTTACAGGATACCCTGAAGAAGAGGATGGCCAACATCCATGCTGCTCATCCAGGCACTGACCAACTTGCACCGTAGATCATTGTTGCTGAGACCTTACGTCATGAAGCCATATCCGCACAGGAATCTAGAAGATTCCAAAACGATCTTCAACATCAGGTTTTAACATGCTCAGAGTGTTGTTGCATACTAGCAAATCGTTTGAGTGTTCCGAACTACTGAAAACGAGTAAAAGCCCAGGGGCCTCATTTATAAAGCTGGCGTACGCACAAAAGAAGATGTACGCATCTCTCTACGCAATAATTGGGATTTATAAAAAGCAAACTTGACGGGAAAATGTGCAGTCCTTCACGGAAAATCTGACCCATGCGTACGCACAAAAACGGGTTAAATGAGAAATGGCGACACCATCGGCAGATGGATGAAACACGTAGGCTACTGTAGATCCGTCTGAAACTGCAGAGCGTTGTGTAACCGAAATCGAAATACTGCCTCTCATTGATAATAAGAAGATGTCACAAAGCCATGCATACAATTAACAGCCTGCAGAGAAATACAAACAATATAAAACAAGATTTTACCGTAAAAGGCAAATGAAGGACATTTTGCACATATTTCCAAAAATAACACTCAAATATATTATGTAGGCTAATTATATTAACATGTTATGTAATTCATCCTCATAAATAATACGGTAAACAGAACAAAATCATGTTTAAAACTAATATTCTTGTCGATGTCTCTGTCTGGCGGTGCAGATAAATAGATAAATAGATGATGATGAGATAGATAATAAATAGATAATAGATAGTCTTTATTGTCAATTGGGGAATATTGTTTTCATACTATAAAATGTCGTAATACCATACAGAAACACAGTGTGCATTATATGCATTTAGTTTGTTTTCATTTTTAAATGTCTTCCATCGTGATGCATGTCTTAACCATTTTGAAAGGTTCACGATTTTCTATTTGTGCAGAACTATTTTACATTTACAATTAGATTAATACATCTGTAGATTATCAGATACAATCAAATGGATGGTTATAAAAAGCCATGCCATCACAATGCGGAATGACGCACAATAGCTGACCTTGCAATGTTAGACGATAATAATTATAATTATAATAATAGCCTAATAATGAATATTATTTATTGGTGACTTTCATATCACTCATAACAGGATTTCTGGCGACATTGCACTTTCCAGATGGAATTTACTGACAAGTGAGGGATATCTCAGCCGAGTTATGTGAGACGTGTTAGTCGGTATAATGGGCTTGGCGCATAAGTACATGAAGTTTTCGTACACGGCGGGTGAACAGGCAATCGAAAAGCACAATTTGCAGCTATGTCCGGTATCCCAAATGTAATCGATGCTTTTGACTGCACTCATGTTGCCATAAGGAGACCGAATGAGAATGCTTTCATTAATCAAAAGCATTTTCATTCCACCAATGTCCAAATAACTTGTGATGCAGACATGTTGCTCTAATGTTACCCATTTCCCCCACCCGTGGCAGATACTTTCGCGATGAAGCGCTATAGACGCTTTTTCGACATCGAATGATATCTGACCACTTTTTTTATTTCGACCACGGCATTCACAGCGTCTGCAACCTTTTGCCACTCCAACGCATTTTCGCCGTTCGTAATTGGCACACTGTGCGCATAAAACAACATTTTCCTCCTCTTATCCACCTCGCCAACAATATTTTCTACTTGACATTGAGTGAAGTTGCTTTTTTGGTTTTCCGCACTACTGTATATGCCATGATTTCTCAAGCAATGAATATTAATTTCGGGGAGTTTCACTGACTATTTATGGACAATTATGGGCGTGACATGTATCCGCAAAGGCTGCGCCACGTATTAGAGTTGATTGTGATTTATAAAGGGAAAACATCGTAGGACATGCGTGCGCATGGTTTTATAAATCTGAATATTTCTTTACGTACGCACGTCCTATATTTCGTCCGTACGCCACTTCTGATGCAAATCCACCGCAACGTTTTATAAATGAGGCCCCTGGTGACTGTGGGGGCCATTTTTGTACAGTGAACTCATTGTCATGTTCAATAAACCAATTTGAAATGATTCGAGCTTTGTGACATGGTGCATTATCCTGCTGGAAGTAGCCGTCAGAGGATGGGTACATGGTGGCCATAAAAGGATGGACATGGTCAGAAACAATGCTCAAGTAGGCGGTGGCATTTAAACGATGCCCAATTGGCACTAAGGGGCCTAAAGTGTGGCAAGAAAACATCCCCCAAACCATTACAACACCACCACCAGCCTGCACAGTGGTAACAAGGCATGAGGGATCCATGTTCTCATTCTGTTTACGCCAAATTCTGACTCTACCATCTGGATGTCTCAACAGAAATCGAGACTCATCAGACCAGGCAACATTTTTTCCAGTCTTCAACTGTCTAATTTTGGTGTGCTCTTGCAAATTGTAGCCTCTTTTTCGTATTTGTAGTGGAGGTGAGTGGTACCCGGTGGGGTCTTCTGCTGTTGTAGCCCATCCGCCTTAAGGTTGTGCATGTTGTGGCTTCATAAATGCTTTGCTGCATACCTCGGTTGTAACGAGTGGTTATTTCAGTCAAAGTTGCCCTTCTATCAGCTTAAGGTAGTCGGCCCATTCTCCTCTGACCTCTAGCATCAACAAGGCATTTTCGCCCACAGGACTGCCGCATACTGGATGTTTTTGCCTTTTCACACCATTCTTTGTAAACCCTAGAAATGGTTATGCGTGCAAATCCCAGTAACTGAGCAGATTGTGAAAGACCGGCCCGTCTGGCACCAACAACCATGCCATGCTCAAAATTGCTTTAATCACCTTTCTTTCCCATTCTGACATTCAGTTTGGAGTTCAGGAGAATGTCTTGACCAGGACCACACCCCGAAATGCATTGAAGCAACTGCCATGTGATTGGTTGAGTAGATCATTGCATTAAGGAGAAATTGAATGGGTATTCATAATAATTATTTAGGTGAGTGTATATAAAGTTGCAAAAGAAAAAAGACTCTCTGAAGTTGACTGAGTTATTTGAAGTGTGCAACACATAGGGGCAAAAAATTTTTTTCCCCGACCCTTTGAGGAACATTTTTCACAAAATGTGCACACCTTGATACCTTCATCGCTTTCTATACATGTCTGATATAAATAATAATAATAGGCAAGAATGACGTTTAGCAATATTAGGGTCTAGTTTTGTCTGTAGATGAAGCAGAAGATTTTCATATAGTTATTCATCACCACCACTCGCCATTGTACAGATGGTGAAGTGAAAAAGTGCTCATTGTGACGTCACCCAGTTCCATTCCACTCCCCAACGCAGTCTCAGTCCAGCCTCAACCAGGAACCCGACAGACACGAAAGCTCCACCACAATCAGATCTCAATCACCGGAATACTGAGCACCTGCACACAACCTGTATGTATTTAAGCTGCCTGGCTCCTCTCAGCATTCGTGAGGTATTGTTTGTATTTGATTTCAACTTACTGAGCGCTTCTATATGAATTCTGATTACCTGGCCCGACCTTGATTTCCTAGTTGCCGTTATTCTCTTTGGATTACCCTGTGTGGCCTTCTATATCGTTTCCAGTGTGTATCAACCCTTGGCTCTGTCTGACTGCCCTGCCTCGTGTATCGACCTTTGCCTGAACGGACTACCCTGTATTGTGTAAACGGAACCCCTGCCTGTCCCTGGTCTTTACGTATTCGGATTTGCCCTTCTGCACTTTGATTGTTTAAACAATAACCCATTATTGTGTTTTGTGGTATCCTGGATTCCTTCTGATCATTACACTCATCAAGGGGAGGGGCTGACTTTAGGTGTACCGAGCCATACTGTTTTTAAAAGAAAACCTTACAAATAATGGCCACCAGATGGCTCTAGGGAGCAAAAAACATCCTAAGAATTTCCATCCATCCATCTTCATCCGCTTATCCAAGATCGGGTCGCGGGGGCAGCAGCTCCAGCAGGGGCCCCCAAACGTCCTTTTCCCGAGCAACATTAACCAGCTCCGACTGGGGGATCCCGAGGCGTTCCCAGGCCAGGTTGGAGATATAAGTCCTGGGTCTTCCCCGAGGCCTCCTCCCAGCTGGACGTGCCTGAAACACCTCCCTAGGGAGGCGCCCAGGGGGCATCCTTACCAGATGCCCAAACCACCTCAACTGGCTCCTTTCGACGTAAAGGAGCAGCGGCTCTACTTTGAGATCCTCACGGATGACTGAGCTTCTCACCCTATCTCTAAGGGAGATGCCCGCC
>JACXGM010014226.1:0-22215 GCA_016801145.1 Umbra pygmaea
GGCCGAGTGGGTCGCGCAGGGCTGGCCGAGTGGGTCGCGCAGGGCTGTAGGGCTGGCCGAGTGGGTCGCGCAGGGCTGTAGGGCTGGCCGAGTGGGTTGCTCAGCGGTACCTTGGATCGACATCTGACTATTTTGTGCCTTTTAGGGTGTTTGGGGAGAAATGGTTTATAGCTTGACTGGACAGTGAGCACACAGTGGTTTTTAAACTGTAAAACATTTTAATTGGTAGTGAATGGAGTAAGTACAGTCTTGTCAATCAGTGTGTGTGGGAGAGTGAGTTTGTATGCATGATCATGTTTGTCTTGGTTTCTAACTGTCAGAGCTCAATGTCATGATGTTCAGACAACGTAGCACAGGTAGGGATATTGGTATAATTATTTGAAATAATATTAAAATAATGATGAATTGTTATTCAGATTATGTTTTTGTGTTCTCTTGATTGTGAAGATCATATCAATGGAGGCTGCACTGATGCTGACGTCTGTATGTTTTCTCAGGAGCTTTGGATCCCAGTTCCCCTTATGCCATGGTGTCGCCCAGCCAGAGGGGTCAGTGGCCGAGCTCTCCCCAGGTTTCGGGGCCCTCTCCAGGGGCCCGCATCCACGGCACGTCCCCGGGAAACCCCTCACTACACTCACCCATCCCTGATGCATCACACTCCCCTCGCGCCGGCCCCAGTGAGTAACGAACACGGTCGAAAAATTATGGTTTTGTACAATGTGAGTTTGTTTGATGCACCAACTGATCTCTTGTGGAATTTAACACCTGTGTCTTAGACTTAACTGTACTGCCTGCTTGTCTGTCTGGCTGCAGGTTCAGGGGTCACGCCCAGCAGTATGCCTCCTCCTCGTAAGCTACCTCAGCGCCCCTGGGCCGCCTCCATCCCCACCATCCTCAGCCACACCGCCTTGCACGTCCTGCTGCTGCCCTCAACTACCCCATGCCTGGTACCCGGCCTGGCAGCAAGTTACCTCTGCTCGCCACTCGAACGCTTCCTGGGCTCGGTCACCATGAGACGCCACCTGCAGAGGATCATCCAGCTTGAAGCCAACGTGAGCGCTGCCCATCTGGCGTTGGAAACTGTCTCTGTCCTTTCAGTCTCTTCCTGTTTTTTGTGTCTGTTCATTTTAAATCACTTTGGTTTTCTATGCTTTTGAAAAATCTCTCTTTCATCCCTCCATCTCTTTCTCACTCAATTTCATCACTCCATTTCTCTCGCTCTCCATCTTGTCCAGTTGGAGGCTGATGTGAGTGTTTCCTGTGTCAGTCATTTGTCCTTTTCCATGTTCTGTTAGTCTCAGTACCTGTGAAATGTCCTTGATAAGTGGTTGTTTGGCTCAGTATTGATAATGTGTGGTCCTTCGTCCCAGTTGTGTATTGAAATTCATCCCCGCTCTGAAAGCTCGTATTGCCTAATCAGTTCTTTCAGTTAATCTACTAAAGGATCGTGGCAGGGCTGTCCTTATTTCCCACTGCTTTCCCAAACAGTCAACTCTTAAATGTGGAGCCCAAACATAAGTACATAGAGGCTAGTTAGTTTTCCTCCCTAGTTAAGATTTCACCCTCTATGTATAGTGTGGTCCTGAGTTAATGTTACATTTATTTTTCATTTCCTTCTCTGTCGTCCTCCGTCTGTCCAGCTGTCCTTAGTGACCTCTAACGAACCGGGTGTGATCATGTTCAAGACGGAGGTGTTGAAATGTCGTGTGGCGCTTAACCCAAAATCCTACCAGACCTTGCAGCTTAAAGTCACTCCGGAGAACGCCGGGCCGTGGTCCCAGGAGGAGCTACAGGTCCTGGAGAAATTCTTTGAGACCCGGGTAAGATTAGCTGATGCCAGACCAGACGTCTATGTGTTTATTCTTTTTATTTATTTTTCCCAAAGGTTATATCACTTATTTTCCTCATCTAGTGCAGGGGTTCCCAAACATAAGCTTGTGCCCCCCCTTTGTATTGTTATCACAGCTCACGCATTACCCCAGTTGTGCTGTATTGTCTTGTGTTTCATTACAAGTTTTTTCACCATTATATTGTTCCTATTCTTGCTCTCTTGTTAAAATGAGTAAGTATCTGCACTTTTTTCTGCTTAAATGTTTGAATAAATTTATTAAAATGGGCTACAACCTGGGGATCGGTGTAGTGACAGTCTACGTCATGATCGTCAGGGCTTTGCGACATGTGGTTGGATAAACCATGTGCACATCCTCGCCATCCCACAGCTGTCCAAGAAGTTGTGGAGCTGCTGACAAGGCAGGGTTCGAGGGAATTAGGAGGGGAGACAAATGGGGGGGAAATTATCATCGGTGATTGGTAAATATTATTTCAAATGCAGCTCAATTGGCTCATTCGGCTAAAGAAAGATGTGGAATGTAGGTTTTAACTTGCTGCCTTCCAAATAGAACAAAAACTGTTATATCCAAGTCTATGTCATCACTCAAATTAATGACATAGATTAGCCTTACACTGGGAAAAACGAACGCGTCCTCTGTGTTTCAAGACACTAACTTTTCTTTTCTTTTAACTTTTCACTTGCGTCCTCCCAGGCACACCCCACACTTTGGGAACCTCTGATCTTCTGGACGTTAGTGGAATTACAGCACAGACACACTTTTTCAAAGCACAGCCCCTCCTCTTCCTGTTTTGCATGTGCATTCTTTGTAAAACATTGGATTTACCCTGCTAGGGAGCATGCCATGTCAACTCGGCTGTAAAGCATTTGACACAAAACGTTGAGTTGAGAAAGTATTCGTATTGTAAGATACTTTCAAGTTTAAATGCCATACTGTATTGTATCTGGTTCAGCCAAAGCCTTCCTTGCAGAGTTTGACCACTCAATAAAAAAAAATGCAAAACCTTCAACTCTGAACTCATAGTAAGATTTTGAACATGAACTAATGTATTCCCCATAGCAGGACATCTGTAAGATAGCTGGCAAATGTTATTCACTGATGTGCAGGTTTTTGTGGATGATTTTAATGAGATGTGCATTTGTCTCAAACAAGCGAGACAAAAGTTATAGTACTGAACACACCAAATTCTGTAACATTACAGTTGAACCACTTTGATAGAAATGTACCAGCAAACTGACTTCATTACAGTACTGCTGGTTTGGGGGCAGCAGGTTGTGTAACTGTTACAAGATACTGTAAATATATAAGTAATGCCAAGAACACTGATAGACAGACGCTGGGTGAACTGACCATTTTGTTTGCATGTTTGAATCTACAATTGGACATGGTTGCATGGGAACTGAACCTGTTTGACATTGTTTTGTTGTTGTGGTTGTTTTCTCTATCTTGATCAGGAATATACACAAGGGTTGGGTAATGGAAGGCTGTTGTTGGAAATCAAAGTGACTAATTCCCCTCGTCTCCCCTGCTGTGCTCTGGTTCTCCACTCCTCCCCTCTCAGGTGGCCGGCCCTCCCTTCAAGTACAACACCCTGAACGCCTTCACCAAACTGCTGGGTGCCCCCACCAACATCCTCAGGGACTGTGTCCGCATTATGAAGCTGGAACTGGTGAGGAGCATGTGTGCGCGTGCGAGAGAGAGAGACTACGGACTGTATTTCCTCAGCCTAAATGTTCTGTGCCCTGGGTGTTGTGTTAAGTTGGACCTAGTTGGTACTAGAGACACAGGTTTACTCTGAGTTAGGTAAAACTGCATTTGAATGCCGTGCCTCACAGAGCAAGCTTAAGCTAAAATGTTTAGTGCCTGTATGACAATTTAAATGTTTTTTGCATCACCTTTTTACTGTTAACTGTTTTTATATTGTTGTATCACAGGGCACAACTGTAAAAGAGACTGGTCTCAGCTTTTTGTCTCTCTATAAATAAAGGTTGATTAGAACTGGACATGGCCAAACCAGCAGGTGCTTCGTTAGTATAGAACCAAATACTGAGCCAATGATATTAATAGTAATAATAATGAGCACCACTGTACATTCTGAAACACTGGTGACGGATGTGTTGCTGCCCATTATATAACATTGTCTCTGATTAAAATGTGAAGAGCAGTGTCATGATTGTCACGGGTTCGAGCCTGACTATGGGTTCTCTGACTTTCCCCAGGCCTCCTGCACGAGGCAGCGCAAATTGGCATAGCGCTGCCCAGGATTTGGGTTAGATAAATCAGATTATCTATCCTGCCACGTCGCTCTCCAGCGACTCCTTGTGTTCATATCGTGCGCCTGTGGGTTCAATTGTGGAAGTATAGTTGGTGAACGTAATCATCCTGTGCATGATCCGACTAAAAGCTTCCGTGTTGGGTGAACAGTGCGATAAGAATTGGCGGCTGGGTGACATGTGGTTGGATGAACCATGTGCGCGCCCTTCGCCATCCCACAGATCTGGCGTTGTGGGGCTGCCGACAAGGCAGGATTACAGGGAATTGGGAAGTTAGTAAAATCGGGGAAAATCACAAATTAAAATAAAAGAATGTGAAGAGCAGTGAATTTGTGTGTTTGTGTGACAGAAACAAGTGTTGCGTTTGTTGTGTAGGTCATTCTTAAACTCATTTCCTCTCCAGTTCCCTGACCAGGCCACACAGTTAAAGTGGAACGTCCAGTTCTGTCTGACCATCCCACCCAGTGCCCCCCCCATCGCCCCCCCTGGAACCATCGCTGTAGTGCTAAAGTCCAAGATGCTCTTCTTCGTAAGTACTGCTTCCCTTTCCTGGTGGTTTTTTAATGGACAACGGCAATTTATTGGCCAGAGAATCCACTTAATTGTGGTATGTTCCACTTTGTGAAAATTAGCTAACATTCTTATTGTCGGGGCACATACACACACTTGGTCGGCCCTGTAAAAGCAACTAGCCCCTCCCCCGGGGGTGGCGGCTAGTCTTGGGATTGTCATAGCAATTCAACCAGAGGAAAGTTGCTAACAGTCCGTGGTCCCAAAAAAACGGCCTGAGGTTAGTTAGCAGGCAGAGGTAAACATGGACATCAGGCAAGCATTAGTGGTGTGACTCCAACTATAGAAGGTATTGTTTGGCAAATGTTTGTATTTCAGCTGAAAAGAAATACCACTACCAATAAGTACGGGCCCTATAAGCAGGGCCGGCCCCAGGCATAAGCAAACTAAGCGGCTGCTTGGCCAGGGGGCCCCCAATCGAGTGCACAGGTGACTCTGCATGGTTGGAGGGGGCCCCCAAATCAAATTCTGCTTAGGGCCCCCAAAAGGCTTGGGCCGGCACTGCCTATAAGGCGTGTACATGTCTGTAGAATAGCAACGTAATTTGCAGCATTAATGCACCGATCGAACAACGGATATTTGCCTTAAATTTGGCACTCGGAAATTGACAATTTACCTCAGTTTCTTGTGGTTGAAAGGGGAAAACCAATTTCTGATCTGAAACGCTTGCGCCGAATTTGGTCTTTGTTGCAACATTTTATTTGATGCTTTGTTACCGCTATGCTCATCTAGCTAAAACAAATGACTGGCATGACATCACAATGTAGAAAAACAATGTTTAATATATTTCAGATGGATTTGCGCCGCTGGATTTTGTCAATACACAAGCGTGCAGGACTGTGCAGATTGATTGTGGTCGCAAAAGTAGCACACGCTTGCAAAGAAGTGTAGTTTTTACTGAGCAACATATTACTCTCTGGTCTGGTGTGCCAAGTCTGAAAGTCTATTTTCATAAGAGGATGAAAACAAGTATTTCCTTCAGAGCAGAGATTAATCTGCTTTCAAGGCGCTGCACCTTGGGGGTGGGGTGTGCCATACTGTACATGCAGTTATGTAGCCTGATTAAAATCAATTAAGACTAGTGAATACCAAGGAATTTGTTGGAATCATTGTGAAGTGGTTACGGTGTGGAGTAACCTGATTTTTGGAACATACAGTAAATCAATGTAATGCTAGTTACTACGTACAAGATGACATTTATTATCTATGTAATAATTAGGCCATTGGGTAAATGCAGACAGTCATTATCTTGCTTCAGAATACTTATAACCACGACATTGACTCAGTTGCCTACATAGAATAATTATTGCTGATAACATGCCTGGAGATACAATTAATACAATTATAACCAATTATTTTACCAATTTGCTATATTATTGACTTCATTTTAGGTTGCAAACAGTACACATTTTAGAGGAAACACTGGTTTATAGCTAGTGGTCGTATCTGCATATATGTTACATCTTTATTACAACCTGAGTTACAATTCCATTAAGGTGCACTGAAGTTATGTGAAGAATGACTAACCACGTAACGTCCCTGTATCACCTTAGCTTCAGTTGACGCAGAGGCTGCCCGTACCACAGGAGCCTGTGAATATCATAGTTCCCATCGTGTACGACATGGCCACAGGCCTCACCCAGCAAGCTGACATCCCAAGACAGCACTCTTCCTCAGGGGCTGCAGCACTCATGGTCTCCAACATCCTCAGGCGGTTCAACGAACTGCACCCTGCACGACAGGGTCAGTAATCGACCACAGAACATGTATTTCTTTAGACTAGCAGTTCAATTCTGATGTATTTTCCTCTAATGTGTGTAATTGTCTAAATGTCTACTTGTGTTTTTGTCGTCTCAGGTGAGTGCACTATATTTGCCTCAGTTCACGAGCTCATGGCCAATCTCAACTTGCCCCCTGGTGGTCGCCAGTAGCAACTGCACCTCTGCAGTTGTACGTGGATCTAGAACCGGAATCCAATTCTACAGGAAATGGGAAAAGTTTATTTCTGTGCTTTGGTGAACTGGAGACAAAGGCCCCTCGATTTCGTAATTCAACATTTCTCATCTGCCTCAGTCAACGGACTTCAAACGTTTTTGGGTCAATAAAGAGAGCAGAATAATTCAGAGCTATCACACTATTTGTGTTGTTCAAATAGAACACATGACCCAACTGCATGCATGTGTGGGCGAAGAACTTAAAAAATACAGATTTATTTTGTGTTCCCTCCAGATGCACTTCTTATCAAAGGTTTTACAAATTAAGAAAGTGGTTGTTTACCTAAAGATGTACATTATTGTATATTTCCGCATTGGGGGATAAAACCCCAATTGGGTGAGTAGGACTTATGCTAACATTCTTTACTTTTTATAACACAAGAAAACAATACGGCTATGTATTGGGGATGTAGCTATACTTTCTAAGTACACTATTTAAATGTATTTTTGCCTTCATGATGTCAAATCTTTGTCCTTTATTAGTTCAAACGTGTCACTTTGAATACTGTAAAACTGTGACAAACTTTATAAGCCAACTGTATTTTATTATGACTGAGTCCAGAATGAAGAATTGAAAAACAATTCTCCTTCTTTGATTACTATTTAATAAACCTGTCAAAAACGTGCATACATTTTTGTTGTTGTCCAGTCGCTGTGGTAATCCACAATAAGATTGTTTAAAAACTGTCTCGACTGTATGCTGTATGTGTTCGAATTTATGATGACATCACCCAGAAAGCTGACTGCAATAGAGGTATGTTCAAAACGGAAAAGATGCAAGAACGGTATTTTCTAACACAGATGCATATTATGTCAAGCCTTTGTAACGTGTGATCTAGTTAAGATGCGTGTAACCCTTACAGTGTCTCATGATCGATTTTACATCGCTAAATGTTTTTCATGGGATCTAAACATCGCAACCGGTGATAAACACTTAAATGATCTTGAATGCATCCCTTGTGTTCGACAAAAATAATTCCGACCAGTGATGAGGGCAAACAAAAATGTTATCCGTAGCAAAATTAATATAATGTCACTAACACGTTTTTATTTCGCATATATGTTCTGATGAAAAAGGTTTATCACACAGAAAAGGGTGCCAGCACGAAGATACGCCCAATATTGGAATGGCAGCTGTTAGTTTTTCTGACCCGCTCTGTCAGCCGTGCGTTTATCGTGAGAGATGGAAAGGTAGGTTTATTGTCATTTAACCGTATGTGCTTTATTGACTTGAATTATCCTCCTGTTATACACGATACAGTACACCATTTACTATATTGCATTAATGAATTGTCGTGTTTTAAAAACGAGTGTTCTACATAAGACCCCATGAACAGTACCTAATAGAAAGAAAACGTTGGAGCAATATGAAAATGCCCCTGACGTGCTAAATCCCTGTGGTCAGTTGAACTGAACGTGAGGAGACCCGTGATGCCCGTGCAGCTAAATTCAGAACAGGTTGGCTTGGAAATGCTCTACCTCTGTGGACAGCTGGATCTGCTCATCAGGGCACAGGTACAGCAGGTAAAACCAGAATAATCCACTGATTCAGTTTGTGTTACATTGTGATGGAATGATGGAAATTGGTCAACGATCTTCTCAAACAATCTAATCTGTAATGGTCAGGTGACACAAACAGTGCGCTTTTGGCTGCAAGCATCAGATGTGGGAATGTTAAGAGGGATGGTCATGTGGAAGGAACCCTACTAGCCAGAAGGGAAGAGAAAGAACTCTGGATCTGGGAAGATTCAGCATGGATGAAGGGTCTCATATTCACAACAGTTCTAAAAATGTTTTTATGAAGAATATGTTTTTCTAAAATTTTTAAGTAAAGGTTATGAACCAATCAGCCATACCATTATGACCACCTGCCTAATATTGTGTAGGTCCTCCTTTTGCCGCTAAAACAGCTGCCCAATATGCAACAAACTGCAGTTTTGGAGATGCTCTGTTCCAATTGTCTAGCCATAAAATTTGGTCTTATCAAAATCACTCAAATCCTAACGCATTTTTTTCTGTTTCTTCATTTTGTCCTCAAAGTTGATGTGTTAGAAGCAGGAAAAATGTGCACGCGTAAGGATTTGAGTGACTTTAACAAGAAACAAATTGTGACGGCTAGACAAGGAAGGACAAGTGGTGAACCAGCAACCGGGTCATGGGCGGCCAAGGCTCATTGTTGCACGTGGGGAGCGAAGGCTGGCCCGTGTGGTCTGATCCAACAGACGAGCTACTGTAGCTCAAATTGCTGAAAAATGTAATGCTGGTTATGATTGACTGGACTCTGGCCTAACTAACATCCAAAACGCCTTCTTTGGCCTTCAACTGCTCCTAAATTCCACCAAAACTAAATGCATGCTATTTAACCGCACACTTCCTGTACCCGACAGCCCAACTAGCATCTCCCACTCTGTAAATACTTAGGTGTTTGTCTATACTGTTCACTTTCATTAAAGTCCCACATTAACCATAAAACCATTGCATTTTATATTTGTTTTTATTCCCTTGTCTAATTCATTTGTATTTTGTGTAATTCATGTGTAACTTTGTGTCATCTTGCACCCTTTTGCTTTTATCTTCACCATTTCAACTGAGAAATTGTTTTCAACGTGCCCATCTGGTTAAATAAAGTTTAAATAAAATAATGATTAATTACATAGAAAGGTGTCAGAAAACAGTCATTGCAGTTTGTTGCGTATGGGGCTCAGCAAAAGGAGGACATACACAATATTACGCAGGTGGTCATAATGTTGAATGATCAGTGCAATTCTTATTACTTTAAGTCTAAAATTAGGCTAATAAAGTATGTCACATAAGTTAGTACACCCCTCACATTTTTGCAAATATATGATTATAACTTTTCAAGTGGCAACACTGATGAAATAACACTTTGCTAAAATGTAAAGTAGTGAGTGTAAAGCTTGTATAAAAGTGTAAATTTGCTGTCTCCTCAAAATAACTCAACACACAGCCAGTAAGGTTTATATATCGCTGGCAACAAAAGTGAGTACACCCCTAAGTAAAAATGTCCAAATTGGGCCCAATTAGCCATTTTCCCTCCCTGGTGTCATGTGACTCGTTAGTGTTACAAGGTCTCAGGTGTGAATGGGGAACAGATGTGTTAAATTTGGTGTTTTCGCTCTCACACTCCCTCATACTGGTCACTGGAAGTTCAACATGGCACCTCATGGCAAATAACTTTCTGGGGATCTGAAAAAAAGAATTGTTGATCTACATAAAGATGGCCTAGGCTATAAGAAGATTGCCAAGACCCTGAAACTGAGCTGCAGCATGGTGGCCAAGACCATACAGCAGTTTAACATAACAGGTTCCACTCAGAACAGGCCTCACCATGGTCGACCAAAGAAGTTGGGTGCACATGCTCAGCATCATATCCAGAGGTTGTCTTTGGGCAATAGATGTATGAGTGCTTCCAGCATTTCTGCCGAGGTTGAAGGGGTGGGGGGTCAGCCTGTCAGTGCTCAGACCATACAGCTCACACTGCATCAAATTGGTCTGCATGGCTGTCATCCCAGAAGGAAGCCTCTTCTAAAGATTATGCACAAGAAAGCCCGCAAACAGTTTGCTGAAGACAAGCTGACTAAGGACATGGATTACTGGAACCATGTCCTGTGGTCTGATGATACCAAGATAAACTTATTTGGTTCAAATGGTATCAAGCGTGTGTGGTGGCAACCAGGTGAGGAGTACAAAGACAAGTGTTTCTTGCCTACAGTCAAGCATAGTGGTGGGAGTGTCATGGTCTGGGCCTGCATGAGTGCTGCCGGCACTGGGGAGCTACAGTTCATTGAGGGAACCATGAATGCCAACATGTACTGTGACATAATGAAGAAGAGCATGATCCCCTCCCTTCGGAGCCGGGGCCGCAGGGCAGTATTCCAACATGATAATTACCCCAAACACACCTCCAAGACGACCATTGCTTTGCTAAAGAAGCTGAGGGTAAAGGTGATGGACTGCCCAAGCATGTCTCCAGACCTAAACCCTATTGAGCATCTGTGGGACATCCTCAAACAGAAGGTGGAGGAGTGCAAGGTCTCTCACATCCACCAGCTCTGTGATGTCGTCATGGAGGACTGGAAGAGGAGTCCAGTGGGATCCTGTGAAGCTCTGGTGAACTCCATGCCCAAGTGGGTTAAGGCAGTGCTGGGAAATAGTGGCCACACAAAATATTGACACTTTGGGCCCAATATAAACATTTTCACTTTGGGGTGTGCTCACTTTTGTTGCCAGTGGTTTAGACCTTAATGGCTGTGTGTTGAGTTATTTTGAGGGGACAGCAAATTTACAGTGTTATACAAGCTGTACACTCACAACTTTACATTGTATCAAGTATAATTTCTTCAGTGTTGTCACATGAAAAGTTATAATCATATATTTGCAAACATGTGAGGGCTGTAATCACTAGTGAGATACTGTAATCAACAATTACATTTTTTCATAGACTTTCTTGCTGATCTTTACAAAGGTGTTCAATAATTCCTTCCCAGAAATATACAATATATACTGTGGCAAGAAAAAGTATGTAAACGCTTTGGAATTATCCTAGATTTCCACATAAATTGGTCATGCCCAACCATAGACAAACACAGTCAGCCTAAATAACACACAATCATACATTTTCATATCTTTATTGAACACAACGTGTAAACATTCACAGTACAGGGTGGAAAATAAATTTGAAACCTTTGATTTAAAAACTGGTTGACCCTTCTTTATATATTATATTTGGCAGCAAAAACCTCAACCAACCTTTTATGTAGTTGCAGATCAGGCCTGCACAACAGTCAGGAGAGATTTTGGATCATTCCTCTTTACAAAACTGTTTCAGTTCAGCAATATTTTGAGGATGTCAGGTGTGAATCTCTCTTGAGGTCATGTCACAGAATTTAAATGAGTAGAGGTCAGAACTCTGTCTGGACCACTCCAGAATCTATCTTCGGAAGCAGCCCTTCTGTTGTCAATTCAGTGTTTTGGGTCATTGTCCTGTTGCATTACCCAACTTCTGTTGAGATCCAATATATAATTTTATACCTTTTGCCAAATGTCTTGATGAAATTGGAAATACATTTTTCTGTCGATGATAGCAAGCTGTCCAAGCCCTGAGGCAGCAAACCAGCCTGAAACCATGATGCCCCCTCCACCATACTTTACAGTTGGGATGAGGTTTTGATGTTGGTAGGCTTTGCCATATTGTCTCCACACATAATGTTGTGTGTTCCTTCCAAACACCCAATGTTGGTTTCATCTGTCCACAGAATATTCTGCCAGTAGCGTTTTGGCTCGTTTTTGAACTTCAGATGTGCAGAAATTGTTTTTTTTGCCATCGGTGGCTTCCTTCATGTTCCTTCATTAACTCAATTCTTGTTTTGTGTTTTATGTATCATAGACTTGTCAACAGAGATGTTAGCATCTTCCAGAGATTTCTGTAAGTATTAAACTGACACTCTAGGAATTTCTTAACCTCATTGAGAATTCTGCACTGCGCTCTAGCAGACATCTTTTCAGAACGGACACTCCTAGCGTAACAATAGTGCTGAACATTGTCCATTTGCAAACAATATTGGGCTTACCGTGGACTGATGAACGACAAGGCTTTTAGAGAGAGTTTTGTAACCCTTCCCAGCTTTATGCAAGTCAACAATTCCTAATATTAGGTTTTCTGAGATCTCTTTTGGTCAAGGCAATGCTTATTCTGAATAGCAAAATCTAAATGTGTGCTTTTTTGAAAGGGTATTGTACAAGGCTGATGAGTAGCTCACTAAATGGATAGGATCTCCCCTCACCTGGCTGTCTAGGTCCTAGTTTGGCTCTAATTGAAGGGAAATACCAAAAACCAGCATACACTAGGCCCTCCATTGTAGGGTTTGGACACCCCTGCTCTAGGAGGATTTATTCCACCTGACACTGTGAATGATTATTTATTCAAAATAAACAAGAGAAATACAAGGTTGTTTGTTATTAGTTTAAGCAAACTATCTTTGTCTATTGTCATGACTTAGTTGAAGTTCATATCAAATCTTATGACCAATTTGTGCAGAAATCTAGGTAATTCCTAGGGATTCACATACCTTTTCTTGCCACTCGATATGGACATACACTAGACTATGTGTATTATTCTATGTATATGTGCACATCCTGTTAGAAAAGTATTTTAACTCCTATTTTCTTGTGATACAGTTTCAAGAGCAGCTCAGACAGGACTGTAGTCCTGAGGAATCGGACACTTTCCAGGAACAAGGTGAGTTTCTGACCTACAGGACCAAGTAACTGTGAAAACGCTGCTCTGGTCCCAGTGCCTGCTGCCTACCTCTGACCTGTGAGGTTCTCTTGTACCTACCCAGGGGCAGATATTATAGAACAGATGCTCCAGTGCTTAGAACACCTGCCAAAACCTACACCACAGCTGGAGGTATACTATTCCTTTGATTGATCTTCCTCTCCATCTTCATAAAGTATGCACTTGTGTGTATTCAAGCAGTTTACAATTTCATCATAAATTAGAAAGTGATTTGTCATCTTTGCAGAAGATGTGCTTTCTTCTTCTCAGGACTATCTGGACATGGTGGGTCTTTCAACTCTGTACCCTCGTGTGGAAGTGTTCCTCATCCAGGGCAGTCCAGTGGAGATGCTGGAGAAACCCATGATGGACGGTAAGGTCAAAGCAGGCCTCTGGAGACTGCTCCGATTGGGATGGTGTAGAGTTTGTTCAGTTGATCTTGATTTAAATAGGATTGTCCACTCTGCAATTTTCACAGTCAGGGACCTAACAGAATGAGAACTGACAGTTGATTCAATTGATCATTGTCTTCCATGTATACTACATGTAAAAGCTGGTCATGAACAAAAACCTGCCCTTTAATAAATTCATCAAATTGTATTTTCATAAAGCCCATTTTACATCAGCAATTGTCATAAGTAACCTTGTATCAAGGTAGCCTAGTGGTTAAGGCATCTGATTATCTGGTTCGTAAGGACCCTGGTTTCAAACTGCAAAGGTCAAACCTCTGTCATTCTGTCTGTGAGCAAGGCATTTAATTGGTCTCTGCTGTAATATATGCTAAACTTGCTAGGTCAAATAAAGGTAAAAATACCCGCCCTTAACCCCAAAAACAAGAAATAAGGCGTGCAAGTATGAGGATAGAAAAAGCTATCTAGAAAGGGAGTACAGAAGATAGAAAAAGCTATTTGGAAAGGTAGTACAGAGGATAGAAAAAGCTATCTAGAAAGGGAGTAAAGTACAATTTTGGAGGATAGAAAAAGCTATCTAGAAAGGGAGTACAGAGGATAGAAAAAGCTATCTGGAAAGGGAGTACAGAGGATAGAAAAAGCTATCTAGAAAGGGAGTACAGTACAATTTTGGAGGATAGAAAAAGCTATCTAGAAAGGGAGTACAGAGGATAGAAAAAGCTATCTAGAAAGGGAGTACAGAGGATAGAAAAAGCTATCTAGAAAGGCTCCTTCCTGTCTGAGGAGGAAGCTGGCTGTGGTCTTTCCTCTTGGCTGAGGAAAATAGTACATGGCCTTCTAAGGTTCCTTCAGGAACAGAGTTGGGCAAACTAGGTACATACCTAGTTAAATTGTCATATGTATTATATACATAAAGTAAACAACACAATGACATTCTTACTTGCAGGTTGGTGCTAGATAATAATAGATAAATAAATAAAAATGATGAAACACAAGTATAAATAATTACAAAGATTTTGAGTAAACACTATGAAAATAAACAAAAAAATTAGGAGTAGGATCTCACAAGCATTTTCCGTGCAGCAGACTTTTTTCATGACACTGTAGAACCTAAGATTGAGTGTCATTTGCAGACTATTTCTGCCACATCGGTGGACTCAACCAGCTACTAGTCCTCAGTCAGCAGCTAGAGGAGGATGTGAAACATCTTGGGAGTCACAAATACGTTGCCCATCAACTTTCAGCAATATACGTAAGTTAAGATGGTCTAATATACCTATTTTTAGCTTTTCTGCTACTACATTTATATAAACGGTTTGGTTGAAACGCTGAATACCAATTTGCCAATGTGGTATATGAAATTGACCAAAACAAATTTGTAATTTTGTTTTCTAACTGATTTATGATAACACCAATGCACCTTCTGGGTTTTGGTCTCTGGCCGATATAACACAGCTAAGGCTGTATCCAGGCACTGTGTATTACAATGCACAAAATTACACTACAAAAATAAGTTAAAAAAAACTATGAAAACAAGTTATTTCTTGCTTATAATAGTAATATAATCTGCCAAATGGAACAAGACAAATTTCACTGATTTTCAGGGCATATTTACTAAAAACAAGTATTATTATCAAATACAAATATAGCTTGTAAATGTCTTATTTTAAGGATGGTTTGATTTTTTTCTGACCTGAATGTAAGATAAATATACTTTTTTGCCAATGGAACAAGATTTTTTGCAGTGTAAATTTTGGTGTTTTGGCCAGATATGACACCACTATTGCCTTCTTGCTTTTGTGTGGGGTGGACAAAATAAAGAACCCGCACACGCGTATATGCTCCACCACGTATCTTTATTTGACCGGACGCAGATGTTTGTAGATCAAAACGTTGTCATTTTAAATCAAATAAAGATGTGGTGGAGCATATACGTGTGTGCGGGTTCTTTTCTTTAATCTGATATATTCATAGCTCTGCACCATGATTTAGGATGTGCGTTTGATCTAACACTATCTCGTGGAAAAAATAAAGAAAACACCCAAGATGATATTAACATCAGTGACCTAATAAGGAGCAGAGCCGCCTCATGCCTTCAGGACAACTTTTTCCGAATAGCAGCCTGACATAAATTCCAGCTTTGTAAAACAACACAACATAGAATTTTTGTTGAGACTACGTCACAGCGATTTATTTTGTTTCCCATAAAAGTGGCAGCCATTTTTATATACCTTCTTGGCATACTCCGTGCCCCCTAGTACCAATTGAGCATCGTTTGAATGCCACACCGGAGTATTGTTGCAGACCATGTCCATCCCTTTATGACCACAGTGTACTCATCTTCTAAGGTTGTGACAGTTCCCCAACATTCTAGATGCATTAATTTATTCTGCCAAACAATTCCTTAATCTAAACTCAGCAAAACAAGAAATGTTCTCTCACTTTCAACTGCTTTTATTTTGAGCAAACTGAACGTGTAAATATTTGTATGAACAGAAAAAGATTGAACAACTAAGCCATGAACTGATTAAGTTACACAAAAATATGACTAACAGAAATGAGGAGTATCCTTGAACAAAGTGAGGGTCACAAGTAAGTCAGTATCTGGTGTGGTCACCAGCCATCTCCTCCTCATGGAGACTGCACCAGATTTGCCCGTTCATGCTGTGAGATGTTACCCCATTCTTCCACCAAGGCACTGGCAAGTTTCTTGACATTTCTGGGGGTAATGACCTTAGCTCACACTCCGATCCAACAGGTCCCAAATGTGCTCAATGGAATTGAGATCTGGGCTTACAGGAAATCATGCACAGAATGAGCAGGATGGCTGGTGGCATTGTCATGCTGGAGGGTCATTTCTGGATGAGCCTGCAGGAAAGGCACTACATGAGGGAGGAGGATGTCTTCCCTGTAATGCACAGCGTTGAGATTTCCTGCAATGACAACAAGCTCAGTCCGATGATGCTGTGACACATGAACCCAGACCATGATGATTTTCATGCCCTTGTAATGGCAGAAAAATCTTCCTTCTCCTTTCCTGCCAGGACAGAAGACACCAGAATTTGTGGGATCCAATAGATTTTAATGACAGAGCAGTAGAGCCGAGTCACCCCGGAGGGCAACTGCACAAAATGGGTACAGACGAGAGACTTTATTTCCTTATGCTAATCACTTGAAAGTTCCTTCTAGAAAGTTCTACAGCTGGTCGTCCCTTTACGCTAATCACCCAGACAGACCATCCCTGAACTGTCAATGACCCCGGGCATGCAATCATCCTGGACAAACTGCCAACGACCTAGACAAGCCACCTATCATCTCTCCTTGGAGATGGTCTCCTAGGAACCAGCCTTGATCTTGAGACTGTATTAACCCTTTATTGATCCTTCTGAATCCCATCTTACAGACCATATATCCTTCCATAAAATAATGGATCCTTAACTTTTATATATTATAATTTTATACATTTTCAATACAAAATGCATACATAGTATATTAATAATTATACTGTTTACCATACTGAGTGTCTGTGTGGGATGAAACATATTGTTACATACTTTATTTAAAGTTTAAAGTAAAAGTATAATAGCCTGACAAGCCAAACCCACATCAAGATGTTGGGTCTGGGAACTCACCATTGGCAGGGCTCAATCCGAGGGGCGGGATAAACGGTTGTCTTTCAAATTCCACAGCCAACCAGAGCAGCGAAGTATCCGGTCGGCAAAACTCCGAACACATCTTCTGTTTGGGAGAATGACTTTAGTGCTGTTCTTTTCTCAAAGAAAAAAGAAATCTACGTTGTTTTACCATAATTACGTTAAGCCCGCCCACCGATCCTACACAATGTGAATGGCCTGACCAGAATTTGGTTTTTCCAGCTCGCAAGCCAACGGAGAGTTGTTAGACTAGACCGCTAGGGTGCGTCTAGATTTCTAGGCTAAAAGTATAATGCATTCATTCTCATAAATTCCTCCACACCCTCCACCTCCAAATCGATCCCGCTCCAGAGTACAGGCCTCGGGGGTAACACTCATTCCTTCGATGATAGACGCAAGTCCGACGATCACCCATGGTAAGACAAAACCATGACTCGTCAGTGTGAGCACTTCTTACTAGTCCTGCCTTGTCCAGTGAAGGTGGGTTTGTGCCCGTAGGCAACACTGTTGCAGGTGATGTCTGGTGAGGACCTGCCCTACAACAGGCCTACAGGCCCTCGGTACAGCCTCTCTCAGCCTATTGTGGAAAGTCTGAGCACTGATGGAGGGATTGTACGTTCCTGGTGTAACTCTGGCCTTTGTTGTTGCCATCCCCTACCTGTCGTGCAGGTGTGATCATTGGATATACTGATGCTGTGCAGGTGTTGTTAAACGTGGTCTGTCATTGCGATGACGATCAGCTGTCCTTCCTGTCACCCTGTAGCGCTGTCTAAAGGCACCTGCTCAATTTATCGCCCCGTTTACATCTGCAGTCCTCATGCGTCCTTGCAGCATGCCAAAGGTTCGTTCACACAGTTGAGACCCTGGGCATCTTTCTTTTGGTGTTTTTCAGAGTCTGTACGAAGGTCTCTTTAGTGTCCTAATTTTTCAGAAATTTGGCACTAATTGCCAACAGTCTGTAAGTGGTTAGTGTCTTAATGACCGTTCCACAGGTGCATGTTCATTAATTGTTCATTGAACATGCATGGAAACCATTGTGTAACCCTTTACTATAAACATCTGTAAAGTTATTTGAATTTTACAAATTATATTTAAAATATATTGTCATGAAAAAGCGACATTTCTTTTTTGCTGAGTTAACATCACGAAATTCAGAGTTTTAAAAAGAACCTATATTTTTATATACATTTTTTAATTTATATAAAGCTGGTTTTGGAACATAAAAAACTATTTTGATATATTTTACATATATTTTGATTGGCACAGTGTCCTTCATGGGGACCTGACAGGTTTGTAGTTACTCTTTATGTACTGTTGTCGTGGTTTCTTTTCTGTATGTGATTACTTTTCTATGTGTTTTTATGGTCAGGTTTCCCGCTGTTATGGTCACATGATTTTGTTCATACGAGCATCCTGTGTCTGTGTGCGTTTGTCAGTCATTGTATGCTTTTACATGAGAATTAGTGTCTGTATTAATTTAAGTAATTCAACTATTTTTGCCCATTGTGGCTTTGTTATTTTATTACGTTTGTTTTCGGGAATAAAACACCTTTATCACACGTGTCTTCGTCTCTCCATCAATAATCTACATTGATTACAATGATTGTATGTTCGCTTCAAATGTGAAAAGTAGTTAAACTGTTGTCAGTTCCACTTTACGTTTGTGAGCAGGGCGTGTATATTTAAAAAAAGTTTAACTGTGAGGACATTCACCCTGGTAGCAGTGCGTTTTATATCCCGTATTCGTCGGTTTTAACTATACCTTCATGTGTTGCAGCATGTGCTAAACTCATTCAGAGGCATTCAGCCACTGTCGGTATTGATGAAAGAGATTGAGGCCAACTTCCGACAGATGAAGGTGTCTCTGGTGAAAGATGACGCCTGTAGACAGGAACCTCAGCTCCCAACACACTACGTCAACTGGTAAGAGTGGTGCTATAAAGATAAATATACATAATATCCCATACAACATTGTAACCATTTAAATCAAATTACAAAAGCACATTAATCCCTATAAACATTCATAGCTGTTCTCCTAAATGTACCCATGCAGGAAAAAGCAGATCTACCTAATTCAGGGGTAACCAAGGGAGTTGCCAATAACACCCACCCTCACAATTAGGCATCCAAGTTAGATTCTCCAGACCCACTTGTGTGCCTAGCAACTTCTCTCCTTAAAGCCTTATTATTGTAATAACTTAACGTGACAGAACCACACATTCCCAAACTCAGTCACAGAAACTCAATTGCTGATTGAAAGCAGACTAGTTATGATATACAGCATGTATGCAAAGTTGAAACGACACAGTATAATAATACATTGTCAGAAAATGTGTTTTTTTTAAAGATTTTTGGGGGGTAGTTTATTATTTTTATTGACACTACAGTAATAAAACAGAGGCTTGGGTATTCTGAGGGAGGTCACAAACAGTTTGCAGGGCTGGGTTATTTTTATTTTCCTCATATACTAGAATGCATGGCCAGTTCTTGCTGGGGACAAACACTGTTCGCCTGGAAACACTATATTATGCCGGCAACATGGACTCTGATTATTCTTTTCAAAATAATAGCGCTCGTAATTCATTACAATAATAATTGTTCATTACTTACATAGATAAGTAGTGGGTCCATGTTCATGTGGGTCCATTTTCAAATTTTCTATTGTTGGATAAAAAATGTTTTTAAAATGTAATTGCGTTTACACTGACAATATATTTAATCCTATTCTGTGTACAACGTATTTGTTACCTTTTTTAATGAAATTTTGTTAGTGAAAACATGTTAAATGTTTTTTTTGCAATCACATACTGTTATTGTTTCTTTACACATGATAAAATTGCATTTGGTTACAATTCACTAGCTTTGTAATGAATTCACAATGATTATTGCAATGAATTTAAATAAGCGCTATTATTCTGAAAAGATAAATCAGAGTTTGTGTTGCCAGCATAATATAGTGTTGCCAGGCGAACAGTGTTTGTCCCCGGCTAGAACTGGCCCTGCTAGAAAGATTAATGTAAAACCACACTTGCACAATCTGATATCTTCATTGTATGCACTGCATTCATTTATTACACTTTTACTTGCAGTTCACCATTTTCACTATTTTACCACCAAAAAAATTATGATTCATTAGTTTACTTTGATATAACTGTATTGACACCACAGTAGCCTGCTGTTTTGAAATATTCATGTTTGTGTCGGGTTTCTTCCACAGGATCCTGGAACTGACTCGCAGTATATCCTTGACGGTGTCCTCGCTACCAGAGGAGCTGACTGATGACCTGAGTCTTGCTATGACCTTTGTGTCCCAGCTATGACATCTTATCTGACATCTTTGTTTAAGTGAATGAATGTTATTGAATTTGTTATATAGTTAGACCAAATAACTGAAAATAGGTGCTAAATAATGTTGTGATTTTAATTTTAATAAACGATTGTTGACATTGGCCAGTTAACTGAGCAATACAATTTTAAAACCTTTCAGAGTAATTGTTTAAAAAAATTGGGTATATATTTTGCAGAGGCCTCCAGCTGAAACCTAATTGTTTAAAAAAATTGGGTATATATTTTTTGCAGAGGCCTCCAGCTGAAACCTAATTGTTTAAAAAAATTGGGTATATATTTTGCAGAGGCCTCCAGCTGAAACCTAATTGTTTAAAAAAATTGGGTATATATTTTGCAGAGGCCTCCAGCTGAAACCTAATTGTTTAAAAAAATTGGGTATATATTTTGCAGAGGCCTCCAGCTGAAACCTAATTGTTCCCAAAACTTGTGAGCTTCATTCAGGGGTTATGATCTCTTCGATTTGATAAACAGAGCAACTTTCACCAGCTTTGTGTTGCAAAGTTCATGACTTGTCATTCGCCAGTGTTGACTGCTTCAAATTTGCATAGCATTGGCTGAATATTATCTGAAATTCTCCTACCCTATTCGCCCTGTCGAACCCGAGCAAACCTTTCCCGAAGGCGCCTTAGCAACACCCGAGTGTTAGTCAATCCATCAAGACTTGATTGTGCGGTGGACCTATTGGCTCAATATATAAGATCATGAACCCACCCAAGAATACACATACATTGCCCTTCGTAATATTCTTTCTTTTGCAGATTCTACTCTACTGTAGTTTGTACTTCAAAAAATGTATTAATTGGTATTATATTTCATTTCTTTATTTGTCGTTCTGTCTGTGAGGTAACTTGTGGTCAGGGAACAGAACCAGGGCTAAAGCCTGTCTGACAAGTTGGAGGAGTTGACCTGTAACAGCCTAACTGAGAAGCATACGTGGTGCATTTGAGAAGCAACATTTACTGATTTACGTACAAACTTCTTGTTACAACTGTCAATTAACATTGATTTGTTCAATTCTTAAATCCTGTCTACATTTGCTCGCTTGCAGATCCTTTTTCTGCGTACAAACGTTTGACACTACTGTTGCAGCTGTGAAAAAAACAAATTGAATGAAGCTAGTGGAATCTGAAGCTAGCAACAATAATGCTGGATTCACACCAGGCGCGGCCAAAAATCACCGGAAGGCATCGTAATGCAGACACACTTGTACATCGCAATCAACATCGTAATCAATCTTCCGCATCTTCAAGATGGTGGACAACATTGCATACAACTGCTCTCCGCCAGCAAGTCGAATAGCAGTAGCTGTTTTCAGTTTAGTATTCATTAAAAATACAAACTATCTACTGAGCTGTCACAGCTTGTCTTGTAATCCCATAAACCCATAGGTGAAAGCGACATATTAGCTCTTCCTCGGTGGTACATCAACTTCTGGTTCTGGTGCTGTATGGCAAAGCACCGCACAAGCTGGATAATTTCAACTCTTGCGACACACCTGCCGCACCACATTTACATTTTGCTGCAGCAGTGCGCATTGCTTCCTATTGAAATGAATGGACTTCCACCAGAACAAAACCAGTTTGCCATGCCTGGTGTGAATCCAGCATTATTGTGGCAGATCTTACGGGCCCTGTCCACTAGGCACTTCAAAGACGAATTTCGCATAGCGAAATTTCGCCTCCCATTCATTTTCAATTGGGTCACGTGACAGTGCGCGCGGGGCAGTGTGGGATACCTGGCGATGCGAAGCTACCGTGAGAAGCGCAGAAAGATAGGATGAATCCTATTTTATGCAAATTTGAGACGAATTTCGGTAGTC
>JACXGM010014227.1:0-22293 GCA_016801145.1 Umbra pygmaea
GGGGACAGAACCAATAGGCCTGAATACAGCTGGACACGGGGACAGAACCAATAGGCCTGAATACAGCTGGACATGGGGACAGAACCAATAGGCCGGAATATAGCTGGACAAACAGTATGGGTCTCCATGTTTCAGGTCCAGAGCTATGAGCAATTAGATTAGGGTCAGTATTTTTAGGCGGAAATTGAAATGTAGGGCCCTATCCCCTAAAGTTACAATAAAACTGTATAGTACTGGACATTTTTAAGGAAAATGATTATATACTCCAGTCAAATTATGATTCTCAGTTGTTGCTGGTTGCTCTCTATAAGATAATTGTGATTGTAGATTTGGAGACATAGTGACCACAAGAAGTTCTGTAAATCTCCCTGTGAGAGGTAAATAGCTTTTTTTACATATTTTAAATATTCTAAATATTGTTTTAAATACTTTATTTTTCTTTTACAGCTTTATAAAACATGCTCTTATTTGTGCAGGATACTGAGAACATCTGTAATGCGGTTATCAGTAATGCAGGAACGACATTTACAAGATTTAAAGAAGCTCTAATGGAGTTATTTAAATAAGCTCTAAGTGTTGTTGAATATTGAACTACAGTATATTAATGCTGCATTGCTTTAGATATTTCTAAGGAACAAACATATGAAACACTACATTCTAAGCCATTTAAATTCATATTATACATTAATTAAGTAATTTAAAGAGACATAAGGTACCTTATGTTGCACAAGAATAACACAATATTAAATAATCAACATTTTGTTTTAATACAAAAATGTACTTCAGAAAATGTAATACATTATGCTTTCTCATCAAGTGATTTTAATTTATAAAGATGCTTACCATAGTGTGACTTTGACCATCATTCAAAAGGTACAGTATGTGTTCCTAATGTGGGCTGTGGTAAACTGACATTCACGCTAGGCCAGAAAAGGTTGCTGCTAGGCAAGCTGGCCACGGTAGTAATGGGACAAAGCCATTAGCGTCCAGTGTGTTCAGCAGATACAGCCATAATCTAATAAACTATAAGGCTCAGGGCCCTTTTTCTCTCTCCAGCTCTGATTATGGCAACATTTGTGTATGATCCCTGTCACACACACCCCGAAATAACACTGATTGAGAATTATGCGCTTTGCACGAACAGAGAAAACAACATTACATCAAGACAAAGTCAACAATTTGAATGTATTGTCCCACAGTAAGTGGATCAGGGTCAGATATTCACAAAAACGGATTCTGGAGAGGAAGGGATGGAATAATGTATTCTGCTAGAGAGGAAGGCTAATTCACACAGTACTATAAACATGTTCCTGTGTTAACAATAAATCTTATTTCTATTATATATCTATATGTATAAATATATACATGCAGTATATATATTATATACAGTATATACACTATGCTGGGTCTAGAGCCATAGAGCTATTGTGCTAAGATGTGCCTCAACTTATTACAATACATAAGATTACATTTCTACATTAGTGCAAGCTTGTTTGATAGACTAGACATAACATATAACAATATGTACAGGGACACATTGTTTAGTATGATGTTACATTTAGTATGGCCACTAGGGGCAGTAATAAATCTATCATATGCTAAAATGTTTTTACATTTCAATAGGCTGACGGTTTTCTACAGGATTGTGAACAGGGATGGTAGACAAGGACACAGTACAACCACAGACAACAGTGGTGAGTTTAAAAGCATGAAGAAACAAATCCAGAGTACTCCCAAAGGGCCAACCAACTTTGAATGTTGGATGTTGTAGCCTGGGGGATGCAGTTAGCATCACCTCAAGAATTAAGACCAAACACCTATAGGAAGAAATCGTTGGTCAAAGTCAAAGTCAAAGTTGTTTATTTATCATATGCATCGGATAACATACATCATCCTATGCAGAGAAATTTCTGCATGGTGTGTCATAATCCTCATGAACCCTAGCGGCAAAGTGTGATATTGTTTTTTGATTTATTCCACCATTAATTTCGTCCATCAGATACTTGTGAATCTGCTTGAAATAATGTCTGTGTTTCTGTTGCTTGCCTCAGTGTTTGGTAATCCTTGTAAGTCGGTGTGGGACACAATAACATGACATAATCGAAGAAATTCACTCTACAATTATATTTGGGGCAAATAATATTAGGCAAGCTATTAATGAGCTATTAAGCTCATCTTTATATTCAACAGTTATCAAAACACCAAGTTGATGTAAGCCTACTTAAAATTAATATTTAAAAATCAATACGTCTTACAAACTTTTTTCACCACATTTTTGAATTACAGAATATTGTCAAAATGTATAAAAATGTTTAAAGTTTTCTCTGCCTCATGGCAACATCTAAAGTATTACAGACAGGGCCAGTCCCAGGCATAAGCGAACTAAGCGGCTGCTTGGGGCCCCATGGCCACCAGGGGGCCCCCAATCGAGTGCACATGTGACTCCGCATGGTAGGAGGGGGCCCCCAAATCAAATTCTGCTTAGGGCCCCCAAAAGGCTCGGGCCGGCACTGATTACAGATAATGTAAAACTGCAAAAGAAAAGAATTCCACCAGCAAAATCCTAGAGATCTATCATTGGATGTCAAAATCTACTTGTCACGCGCCAGATCCAACAGGTGTGCTCTTTACAGTGAAATGCATCTACACAAACCCTTCCTAACTTGAAATGTTTTAAGAGAAAATAAAACAATCATGATATAAAAGTACAAACATTAAAAACTGGAATGGATGTTTAGAAGCAGTCCACCAGGTCCAGGAGTAGTTCAGTATTCTGAGATTGTCTCTACTGAGGTTAATTTCCTACAGACACAGAACCAAACTCCAAGTTTCTCTCGTTGGCCTCTTCATCAAGGTGAATATTACACTATTCCTGAATGACAGCTTTACAATCACCAAGGTTAAACGAGGACCAATTGCTGAGCCATATATAACGGTTATAGCAGCCCTAACAGCAGGCCCAGTTAAATGGGCCAGGGTTATAAATATGAGTAATCAGTCGCAGCGGGGAAAACACAGCAAAGGCTTCAAAGCCTGAACTAATAATCAATTCATCAGTTAGCTGTCCCTCCATTCACCCCTACTGAAGATGAATGCAGACAGCTTGTATCATAAAAAGACCTCACTGAAGAATTTCAGTATTTTATTTAATGCTGCTTACCAGAAAGTGACAGAGAACATATATCTAGTTTAAAAGCAATGTCCATGAGCAGTAAGCACGAGCGTTTGTGAACTAGAATTTCTTTTTTTACAAAATTGTTGAATGAAGAAGTCTTCCTGTGTTTGTCCTCATGTCAGTGATGTGAAATAAATTGGAGCCATGAGAAATTACTGTAGACTTTTAATTGAATATGGACAAAAAGAAAGGAGAACAGAGGTCGTATAGTACAGTAGGATTACGTGAAACCACAGCAGCTCCAAGACCTCAGAAAACGGGACACATTGAAGGAAGAAAAATACAGCAGAGCTTTTTAACCACACTCTGGTCTCTGGTAACAATGGGTCTGCCCACAGTGTGAAAAATCATTGAGCAGGTTATACTCCAGTGCCACCGAAATAAAATGACTAATGTCACCCAAGTGGTGTACATATCTGCACTGGCCTGTTTTGTCCCTGGCTCGACACACAGACAGGCAGAGAGACAGAGAGACAGAGAGACAGAGAGACAGAGAGACAGAGAGACAGAGAGACAGAGAGACAGAGAGACAGACAGACAGACAGACAGACAGACAGACAGACAGACAGACACAGCGACAGACCTCCCTGTCCAGGTGGTTTCCAAGCTGATGGTTTTCTGCACCGACCTGGACCCCTTAACCCCTGGCTCAACAGACGGACGGACAGACACACACACGCAAACATACACATACGTACGCACACACAGCCCCCCCCCCCCCACTGCCATGGCCATTTACAACCTCTAAAAGCCTTTTCCTTTTAGCAGCAGAGCGGTAGCAGCAGGTCTGCATGGGGTTGGCGTGGTCGTCTCTGTGAGTGACAAGGAACAGAATGCCCCTCACGTTGTCACTCCTGCACCACTGGGGCCGTCCGACACTCACACACACGTACACACACACACACGCACACGCACACAAACACACACACGATAGTGGGTCAATCCTTTTATTACACCACTGGCCACTTTCTGACACTCTAGAGTGCTTCTGCTGGAAGGGACAAAGTCACAGGAACAAAACCTAATAAGTGAAGAGATGGAGTGTGAAGGGGTATTCAGAGCAGCTTTCACAGCAGGACCAAGCGCTGTGTGGCTGAGTGCTGAGAAAAGCGTCTAAGTGGGATGTGACATTACTGCATTGTTGCTGGATGGTTAGGATGGCGACAGCACGCTCAGGTGTTTCAATCACATCTTTGAATCATTTATGTGTGCAGACTGTTCCCTCAATTTTTAACTTTTTTTATATAATGTACCTATTGTGGACTTATTATTATACAAAATTACTTTATAAAGAGATGTAACTTAACTGAACCATAATAAAATAAACATTTAAAAAATACTTCCTTAAATATTTGGACAGTGACAATATTTGTTTTTTGGCTTTGGGTAACTTTGGGTTTTAAATAATGCACTGAAAATTGTGTTAAAATGCAATATATTGAGGGTATTTTACACACCATTTTGAAATGCTAACACATTTTTTAAATAATAATCTTAACAAATGTGTCACTGTCTAAATACTTACTTGAGTTCACTATGGGGGTATTTCAGAAAGCAGGGTTAACACACTGAGTTGAAACCACAACTCTGGGTTGACTGAATCTGAGCTGTCAAACTCAGAGTTGATGGTTTCAGAACAGGTGGTAACAATTAGTTCAGTCGACTAGTCTAAGGCCCAATCCCAATGTCCCCCCTGAATCCTAAACCCTGAACCCTCAGACTTAACTGACGTCACCTGGTAAGTGATTGAGTGCAAGAGGCTGCAAGGGCTAAATATGCTAGAAATAGGAATAAGCCGACTCTTTACGACATTATCACATTACCTTGACTACGATGAAACATGTTGTACACTGCTGTGGGTTTTGGAGTTTTTATTTGATGTTTTTTTACTTTCTTCGCAACCAACTCACTTAAGTGACCAACTGCTTGATTCATGCCATGCAGGCTCTTGCCCTACAGAGTGGACCACAGGCAATAATCATCTATATTTGTCAATAATATATGTACTAATAATGCTGTACTGTAACGTTTCATTCATTCGTCCTGTTGGCTAGGATTTTACGTATATATTTTTTTATGATTTATTATATAAATATATATATATTGCCTTTTTTTAACAAAGGAATAGTACAGAGACAATATAACCAATTTCCGAAATTACAGATTATTTTTTGTCCATAATATGCATTTGTTTCTAGTTAGATATTGTGAAATGTCGATTTTGCTATTCTACTCTTTGTATTTTGTACTTTTTAAGTGTATGTTTTCAACCCCTGGATCCAATATCATAGTTCCTACAGTTTACTAGTCCAAAAATATTGGTTTTGTAGTTTTATTATGTTTTTGAAAAAGTTACGTAGTGCAGGTTTAAGTAACAAAAATAAATAGTTTAATAAACTAAGTGTGTAATAAGGTGATTTCATGTGTTCAGTGTTAACGTCAGGGTTGGTTGCTCCTTCCATCCTTGTTTGTTTACTGTTCTTTTTTCTTCCTTTATAAGGCAGTTTTGACAGGATGTTTCTCTCGCTTCCAGGCTTCCCCCGGTAACCCCCATGTTTCACATCACAACACTATGAATTGTGGGCAATTCCCTCAGGCAAATCTGCAGAAATGCAGACTTACAGAAAGGGTGCATAAAGGGCTCAAAATGTCTGTGGGACAGCCCTCACAGACTTAGCGAGAACGCGCTTCAAGTGTGTATGTGTGGACATTGGGATTGGGCCTAAGCAACCCTGAGTAAAGCGCAAGCACAAGGATATAAAAAGCCCTCATAAATTGAACACAGATAAGACAATGCCTTACGCCCCAGTCAGACCAATTACATCATTGCAGTTTGGTATGGCAGAAATACATTCATTTTCAATAGAACGCTGATTTGGCTTGCATCACTTTGCATTGCATAAGCATTTGTGGTGCATTTTGGGTGATGAATTGCATGCATTGGACACACCTACACAATTACTTAAGCTTTGAAAAGGGGAATGTTTTATTGCAAATATATGAATTTTTTTAATTTAGGCTTGTTGAAGTATCAATAAAGTATTTTCTTATAGGTTTATATATTTTTGTTATTTGAAAATGTTCTATGACATGCTCATTTACTTTGTTAGGTAATTATAATGTCTCCCCCAAATGTATCAGTGAAAATTGTGGATAAATAACAGAGATAGGTGAGATTACAGCCTCTTTCAAAAATGACACTCAACATTGAGAAAAGCATTGTAATCACACTGTTGTACATGGAGGACGAGCCCTAACGACCAGCTGCCCAACAGCCAAGATTTGTAGAGTGGATTTGGAGAATGAAGCAGGCTGGGGAGTTCTAACCTGTAGCTATCGGCAAACCTGTCATACAAACAAGGTCTCGCAGAGACTGCAATAAAAAATGAGGTGGACATCCTACCTAAGTCTGTCTATGTACTGTAATGCGACAAAATTTCCATTAAATATGGTTACGCACATTTTGCCATAAGAATGTATTAATTTGACAGTTAAGAAAAACAGTACCATTGCAGCAGCAAAATATCATCATTGTATGACACTGGGGACAGTAAGGGGTCAATTAGAAATGTTTGTATCATATTGCTGGATTCCCACCAGGCACGGCAAACTGGTTGTGTTGCAGCGGAAGTCCATTAATTTCAATAGGAAGCAATGTGCACCGCTGCAGCAAATCTACCAAATCCGGCAAAATGTGGATGCGGTGCGGTGGGTCTGTCACAAGGGTTGAAATAATTGAATAATCTTGTGCTGTGCTTTGCCGTACGGCACCAGAACCACCAGAAAGGCACCAGAACCAGAAGTTGATGTACCACCGAGGGTGAGCCAATATGTCGCTTTCCCCTATGGGTTTATGGGATTGCAAGAAAAGCTTTGACAGCTCAGTAGATAGATTTTGTATTGTCAATAATTTCTAAACTGAAAAAGCCCCTGCTTGTTGCCTTGCTGGAGGAGGACAGTGGTATGCAACGTTGTCCTCCATCTTGAAAATGCAGAAGATTGATTACGATGTTGATTGTGGTGTACAAGTGTGTCTACATGATGGTGACGTACGCTGATTTTCTGCCGTGCCTGGTGTGAATCCAGCATATCTCTGACTGCTCACCCATTTCGTGCACCAGCGTGGTGGCCCAGATCTTAATCTTGATCATTGACTTCATGGAACTTTGATAGGAATATGAGTGTCCTCTACAGCGTGCAGCCAATCACACAGAAACCTCGAAATATGAAATGAACTACATGATGCTCCAAGTTTCAATACTTAATACCAAATCATTTATTGCTTTGACTGAATCCTTATTTAATGGCTCTTGTCGATCTGTGACTTGGGAGCACTACCAAACTGTGCAATAACCGTTTCAGTGTCACATTTCTGACAGCCCGAAAGACGGTTGCCTTGGAGATATTCTCAGTGTCACCTATGTTATATAAAAACAAAGTGCAACACAAAGAATTTGTTCCGAACAGCAATGAGCAGTTTTCATTAAGTTATGTGAACAATGTGAGGGATGATAATATTTTGCAGATAAATGATTGTGCAGAAAAACGGTAACACTGAAATATAAACATCAGTGAATGATAAATCCAATCGGGGTCTGATCACCCTTTACCAATGGAGAATTCTGCTGAGTATTTGTGCTTCAAAATCAACTGGCTCTTTGAGGACAGGACATGCCATGCCTGACACATTCAGATTGCAGGTTTCAGTTACTCAGAGAAACGTTGAACTGGCTTTTTGAAACCATACACCCAGTTTCCATCTACTCTGAGTGAACTAACTCTGAGTTTTCGCTAAACCTGCTTTCTAAAATACCCCCTATATAATTAACTTCCTTGAAACCAACAGAGACAATTGGCATAATTTGTAAGGGAGACAGGGGTTGTTGTCACACTTTTTACTCTTGCCTATATGTCTTTGCACCATTATGTCACAGAAGACTAATTTCCGTATTACTTCAAATCTAAGGTCTTGGGAATAAATTCATATCACATTCATCATGATATCATGTTTCACCATAGAGTTAAAACCATGAGACACTCTGCGGAAGTGTGACAACTAACCCAATCCTGGGGTTGGTTGTCACAAAGGTTGGGGTTGGTTGTCACTATACTTTCCAATGGGATTTGCAACAAAAAATAAATCATTTTCTGTAAACTATAATATATTTATAATTATAATATATAATAAATAACAAATCAGTTGTATTTTATTAAATGTTTGTGTTTGTTTGTGAAGAACGAATGATTTTTAACAATCCGCGGTGTGGTAGGGAAGTGGAAACAATTGTTAAGGGGAAAGGACTTTTTTTGTTATATACATAAGCACTGTTTCAAAAGTTAAGGAACCATGATGGCCAAAATGTCTTTCTAAACAGCAACACACTAACAAACAGACTTTATGTATAGACAATGAACGATGCTGACACCAAACACTAACAGAACCTAAAACACATGAAAATTAGTGAGTGGAGTCAGCTGTGTCCTGTTGACAGGAACATAAAGTGATCTATTGGATAATGACTGTCAAGTGATGAAAGTCAGGGAAACAGAAAACCAGACTCAAAACATAGAGTGGGAGGTGACTGGAACCACTACCCTGTCACTGCCTGGATGGGGCATTGTGACAGAACTTGTATATGATAATCTCACTCTGCAACAGCTTTGACAGTGACAACCAACCCCCGTATCAGTGACAACCAGCCCCATTTGAACTCTTGAGTTAATTTATTTGCTAACATCCACATGCATCTACAGTAAGTAATATGATGCTAGATGCTAGGTTGTAAGTAACAACCTAACTTAACCTAACAGTAAGTAATATGTTGACATTATAGCTATTCCTTTCCATTCTTGACAAAAAAGTTAATAATTGGGGATACACAAATCATACAACCTTCCAGAAGGAGATGAAAACAAACATTTCAAGACTGTTAGCTCCCTCTACATACTGACCACATGAATGACCCCATAGTTTGGTTGATATGAGCTCAATGACAACCAACCCATGTGACAACCAACCCCAGCCCCCTATATAACATCAAGTGTAACAATGTTGAAAAGCAGATGTAATGAAATTGGAAAAAGCTAATGTATTATTATTGTAATGAGAAGGAAATAAGTGGTAAGAATCAGGTGTCTTTGTTTATGAGTGCATAAGGTGAGTTATATTCATGAGAGATATTAAACATTTGAGGATTTCCAGTGTGAAGTTTATTGAGCTAAATAATATGCCAAGATTATAATATACAGTTTAATGTAGTGAATTGTAAGGTAGATTTGGGGTTATCATAGAGATGATAAAATATTCCTACATAGCTTCATTTATTTCTGAGAGTGCATAGGCTTTGCCACTGAATATTATAATTTAATTAATTAATTTTGAAGTAGTCACAATGCTGTGTTGCTGTGATACACCGTATTGTGTCCTAATGCAAACTCTGTCTCCACAACCATGCTGATGTATTATTCATAAAAATGTTTCAGGTTAGTAATGAGTCTGTATGCAGTCAGTATGATTATATATTCATGTACAGAAACCCTGTGCAGATGTAAAACATAAAAAATAAAACCAAAATAATAAAAAAGGAAAAACAAGGACAAGCGTAAATCTGGTATCTGATGTTCCCTAAGTCAAAGACAACTGTCTGTGATTGATTATGCATAAATAATTGGATGGTTTTCTCTTTCGATTGAGATCCTACTTATAAATATTTAGGCATATGGATTAACAAAATATCACTTTAATGAACATAATTCTTGACAAGCTAATCAAGAAGCTGACATTAAATGTGGATGTCTTTTTCAGAACTAGGCCAGGTCTTTTCATAAAAAGCAGGAAGCAGATGTACAACCAACCTTCCGGTCAATTCTCTAATATAGCGCCACTATATTCTTTTCAGAATGAAGCAGCCACTTTTTTTTTTTCACAACTTTTGTGTAGTTTTTCCACTGCACTCTTTGTATTAATACAGGTGAAGTGTTTGATACTCATCAGCGCTTCCTTTCAGAACATCATCTTGAGCTCAATAAGTCCTTAGATAACTTCATTATTCCTGTTTTGTTTACAAAGCTTTGCTTCAAAGTCTTCTGCCAGTATAACTCACCTCACTGTTAACGCTATGAAGAGTTGAAGCAGCGAACTTGTTTCTGAGGACGGTAACTCTTAAAAGTCACACTAGTCTATACAGAGCTTTGTAAATCTATTTTCAGTTTATATATATATAGGAATAGCTGGCAAAACTCTGCATCTTTACTTCTTCATGCCAGAAAGCCAGAAAAGCAGGTGTTGTATTTTTAAAGTTGCAGTTTAATGCTATTGAACGTGTTATATGAAAGCTGTTTTTTGAGTATCCATTTACAATATTGTATTTATTGTACTGTTGTGCTCAGGGCACCCTTAAAAATAAGACCTTGTCTCAATTGGTTACACCTAATGAACAATGTCAAATAGTAAAAGAAAAGAACAGGATATATACCTGACACTACAGTACCGTATATGCAGGTACACTAATTGACCATCACAACACTACATTCATTCCAAATGGCTCATTCTGTTTTGGATTGATAAATCATTGTCTGCCTGGGCAACGTTGTGGCCCCAAAGTTGGCTCAACAATCAGGTATGCAACGTGTAACAAGAGCTGTGGCAAAGACAGATGGTTAGGTGCTGACAGGCCATAGCAGGTACACTACCTGTTTCACAGTTCACTAAGACATTCATTAAGCACTTTGGACAGGTTTCTTTGGACTGGGCCTGGCCAGGCGTAATGTGATACACAGCCTGGGGATACTGTAATGTTATTACGCCAGAAGATCCAACCAAAGGTGACAGCTCCGTCACAGGGTGAGAAAAAGAGGAGGGAGGAGAAAGCAGAAGATCTGGATGAGTGAAGATGCCAGTAAAAAAAAGAATGCGCTCACTTCATTTTTGTCACCGTCTATTTCATCCAGGTACGGTCCAGATCCAACCTGTTTCCTCCAGGTTTCACCCAGGTCCTCTCCAGATCCAACCATACAACAACATGTTGTGACAGGCAGACAAATTGATTAAGCCTAGCCCCTGGATTTGATACTACACCGCTTTGCCTTCTATTTGTTGATTACTATTGATTTTCTTTGATACTTCATTTAAAAATCAATAGAAAGAAAGGAAGAAAAAACAGGCATGGTTTAAACATATGTACTTGAACATACTATTGTGTTGTCGGGGAACGCTCCTCCTCTGGCTGCATTTTTGCCAGCAGTCATACACTACATCCCAAACGGCACCCTATTGTCTTTATAGGGCACTACCTTTGAACAGAGATCTATGAGCCCTGCCAAAAATACCATATGTTCTATGAGTGCACTACATAGGCAATATGGTCCCAATTGGGACACAGGTCCAGTCACCCCGCTAGCAGCCAATTACGAGGAAAGCTCTTAACAGGTTAAAGAGAGGCCTTTAGATCGATCTGCTGCTTTCTTCTCCAATCACAGAAAGTGGCCATAAATTAAAGCGCATCTGTGTTGTTTTGAAGACAGCAGCCATGAGGCATGCAGCAACTTTTTTCCCTCTCCTTTCTCCACTCTTGCGGTGTGCTATTCATAAAGACTTCCACTCCTCACTTCCCTTCCTCGGCACTCGTCACGGGAGAAAAGTTTCGGGGAGTTAGAAAAGAACACTCTCAGCTGAGTTCACTTGATGGAGCTAAATATTTTTGCTTATTTTTCCTAGATTTTTGGTTTTGAACTATACTCATTTATGAATGCTTATAATATTTATGGAAGCTATATTATTTTTGTTGTCATATTTTACATGTATAAGCTGTGTTATAAGCATCTGTACAGTGGACATGTGGTTGTATACTTGGTGTTTAACCCCTAGTGTAAAGCCATGCTGGAGCAATTATGATTAAATGCATTGCTCGTCAACACACTCACCTTTAGTTTAGTTGTTTTTGCCCAGTTTAATTCAGATGCCTGGCTTATTTACAGACTGTAGACATATTAAAGGGAAAATCTACATGAAGTGTCTCAGTAAGATGTGCTTCAATGCGCCTTGGCATATAAGCCTCTGGATCTCGACTGGGGGGATGAAACACCATTCTTCAAAAATATATTTTCTCACTGGTGTTTTGATGATGGTGGTGGAGAAGACAGTCGAACACATCAGACAAAATCTCCCATAGGTATTCAATTGGGTTCACTATGCTGATTGCATATTATTCACATCATTTTCATACTCATCAAACCAATCAGTGACCCATGGAAGAGACAACGCTCATCAAGATTGGACAAAGGTGATCACTCAGAATAACTTTGTAAGTGGAACCAAACTATGCCAATAATATGAGCCCTGTAGCATCTGTATTCATTATGTTCCTCAACTGACTTATTCAGGTGTTTAATTTGTCACCTGTCTGCAGGTAATCACATTTTACATGAAAAGTTTATTATATAATGCATTACATTCTTGAACAATATACAAATCATTCTCTGTAACATTACATTTTTTGGCATATTAATATTAAGCAATCTAAAAATTGCCCTTTTAAACTGACACACTATTCCAGAAAAAAACATTTATGCCAGGATTCCTTGACTTTTGCACAGAACCGCATTATCACCTTCTCTGAACTTGAATCTAGGAACCTTTTGGTCAGATTTTCGGAACGCTAAGCTACCTGTCACTGATCCAATCATTGACAATTTTGCAGGAATATCTCTCAACTTTGTCAGCTAACATCGGCAACTTTGTGGAGAGTGGGTGTTGGCTGTTTGATAGGTGTTGGGACTGCAGACGTGTAGAGGTGGAGAAACCCTAATCTTCAGGCTCTTCTCTGCCATCTCCTCTTGTATCTAGTATCTCTTTGACACAGACACGCCTATCACTATACCAGGCCAGAGTAGCACAGACCTGGGTGATGTCACTAAAAAGTCTTACTGTCTATGCACTTATCAGACATAATAATATATGATAGTGTCGCCCCCTATTGGTCATCTGCTCCAGTCTACACATAGAGGATATCAGTTTATGACAACGAGAGAAAAAAAATCTTTCTGACTTTTGCTCTGCTTTGATGGCCTTCTTTTGTCTGTTTGGCCCAGATTCATCACTAGCTTTATTTATCTAAATATGATCTAAATACAGTATCAGAAATCACTATGAATGTCACTTGTGTTCCCCTCTGAAGTTCTGCTTGATTCTACTCACTACAGATTTTGATCCAAATGTTTTGAATGAATTGCAGATGTCTGAATAAATATAACAAATATTTATATATAAATATATATATATACATATATATTATCAAAATATAATCCAGTCGAAATTTAAACAACAAATTCCCAGAAAAAGGTTTGTAAAAATGATAATGAAGATGCATTTTATTTTACACTAATCTGTAAACTGAAAAATCATAATATTTTCTAAATAATAAAAATTGATTTAGCATTAGATTTTGGCACAAACTTATTTTATGAAGATAGTATGAATGTGTTTACAATATATTAGCAAAGTACATGTAAACATACAGTAGCATACACACATTTTCTGTAAAGAAAACATTGAGGTGCAGATAGTCACGACTAAAAGAACCTGTTTAAATTTAAGTCCTGAGGCCAAACTAGTTAAGAACCATTGGACTAAACCATCCCTGTCAAAAATCACCACCGACAATGCTATTGTAATACCACTGTTGTCTACTGACTACAGTCCCACAGCTGCTTTAAGTGAGGGCCACTCACACACTACCTGTTCCTCGCCTTCTCCCTCAGGCTACCGATTGTCCCTCCTGTCATTCTCTTTCATTGAATGTATTTTCTATTCATTTCGGCCACTTTCTCATTCTCTCTGTCTTTCTACCTCCTCCTCCTTCTCACTGTACAGTCTATCTAGCCCCCCCAATCAATTTCACCCCATGTTTACTCCCTCTCCTTCAGCCACTCCCCCACCCCCCCTGTCCAAGTCAGGCATGCAGAAGTGAAGTCTCTCCAGCAGAGCAGACCGCGTTCTCAGAGTTCTCACCTTTCACTCAGGACCAACGAAAGGCATTACACACAGGGCTCGAGCCCCTGAGATAAGAACACAATGACACCATAACACTGGGTCTATAGGAAGTCTAGTAACACAGACACACATGCTAACATGCACACACATTCAAACACACACAGGAGGAGGGGCTAGGCCATCAAAAGACAGTTACCTGAGTAAGTGTATGGTTGTCGTTAGTCCATTGAAACAGCAGGTGTTAATGTTTTGTGTGACCTGTTAGGTGCGTCCCTTACGGCTGAGGCGTGGAGGTGCTGGACAGACACACTCAACGGGCTGCAGTCTTTAATTAGGTTATGTGGGACAGTATGTGCGTGTGTGTGTGTGTGTGTGTGAGTGTGAGTGTGTGTGTGCGTGTGTGTCCACAAGAAATTGTGGTCATCCGTGCAACACTTTGAACACAGATGGGATCAGTGTGAAAACGCTTGGGGTGAGTGGTATTCCTTGCACTCTATAGACTATTACTGAAGCCCTCAGAGATGGGATGTGTCTTTGACAACATGCAGTAGACAGGCCACATGGTGAAAAATTGTGTATGTTTCAAAGATATGTAGTTAAGAGTTATTGTCAAATTATTCTCTTAAACAGAGAATAGCCCAACACTGGCCAGACTGGAATGAAGTGCCTATTGTTGTGTTTTGAGAAAGGAGAAGTAGAGAATTTGGTGCAGCCATCTAAACTCCTGAGAACAGAGCAGCCGACTGTTTGCACGCTTCCTATTGGTTTCCCTCTCAATACCTAGCCACTGCATCCGACTGTTGTGTCAATAAAAAATACCCCTAAAAAATCATGCACTCTAGTGTTATGTTGTTTTAACTATCCTCAGTATGTATTTCTGTAAAATCTGTCGGTCTCAGAATATTATAATCTGCTAGTCATGGTTGCTGATGCAATATTACAGCCTGTCTGTTTTCAGTTAGCAGTCCTGGAGGTCCCTGACCACCTCAGTCTATGTGTCCTTTGGGAGTGTGTGTGTGTGTGTGAAGGGAGGGCTTTGGAGGCCCTGCCCCTAGCTCTCCAGTAGGACTAACAGATGCTCAGTAATCTTTGTGAAAGGCGATCCACCACTTAATGGGATTGTTTCTGTTACACCTCTAAGACACCCAGACAGCCAACCAACCAGTCCCTCTGAACACCCCCGACCCATCACTGAATCCAGACCAACTGCTGCCCTGCTTGTCCCAGCTGACTGGGCCCAACACCACCACGATTAACACAGTTGCTCTGGTCCCCAGGTGGACATCAGGAGTTCACACCTCTGAATGCTCAAACAGCTGAGGTGGGAGGAGAAAAAGAGAAATAATCTGGAACCAGAAGCACACCATATTGACAAAGTACATTTCTGTCAGGTTTATAGTTGACCAGGGGAGGGTGCATAACTAATGCGGGGAATGAGTGATCGACAGCTGTCCTGCTATAACTGAAAATCTCACGGACGTAGGCCTAAGCAGACAGCCAGGGAGAGAGAAGGGAAAGAAATACTTAGGGAAAGTGAAAAATAGTGAGAAAACGAAAGTAAAGTTAAATTTGCTCTAGTACAGTTCTATGCACACTATAGAGCATCTGGCAATACCTGAGGTGCACACTGTGCAAACACTGTGGTTAGGGAGTCAGATTTTTAGTGGGAATGTTGCCGGTTTGATTCCCGACAAGTTTCTGTCACAATGTCCCTGGTATATGTGGGTTTTCGTTAAGTTTACTTTGTTCATTGTTAGTTCAGTGTTTCATGTCTTTCGTGGTTTCTCCCATGTGTGTTTTGTTTTGATTTAGTTTTACCCCTGTGTTTCACCTGACCAGGTGACATGTTCGCGTTGCCCTATCAGTTTTGTCGATTTAGTTCCCAGCTGTACACTCTCCCCTCGTTAGTTAGGTATTTAGTTCAGTCTGTTTGTTTGTCAAGTGTGCTTGGATCTGCATTGTGAGTCAGAAGTGATCGGCATGACGTCCTCGTGGGGTTCCAGGGCTGCCGAGTTGGAGCAGGAGAGAGCGGAAATACGTGAATTAGATTTGCTCAGTGAGAGACAGTTGCGAGGAGGGGGCAGTCTGGCTGCCGTGGAAGTAGCGGGTCATGACAGCTGTACAGTGAATAAGGTTGGCATGGAGGGGAGTCCGGATGGGAGTGTGGGTGTTGCCGGTGTGGGGGTAAGGTTTGAGGAGTCACCTTATGTACGGAGGAAGAAGAAGTGTGCACGGAAGAAAGAGGGTGGGGAGTGTAGTTCGGGAGAGGGTGAAGGGCCGGCATGGAGAGATGTGGAACAGGGATATAAGGTGTTGGTGGTGTTTGCAGCCCCGGCAGGTAGGGTTTTGCACACGGTCTCACTCACGGCGGTGATAAGGAAATGGTTGGGAGGGTGACAGATGTACAGCATTTTAGCGGTGGTAGGGTACTTATTGTGGTGGGTAGTGTGTATCAAAGGGATAAGTTGCTGAAGATGGAAGTGTTGAATGGGGGTAAGGTGAAATGCCAGGTGCCTGGGAGTGCTGCGAAGGGGAGAGGGGTGATCACGGGTGTTCCGGAGGATCTATCCATGAGGAGCTTAAAGAGGTGGTGTCGGGAGGGGTGGTGCTGGAAGTGAGACGGTTGGGCAGTAGGGCACTGGGGTTGGAGAAGGTGAGTCCGACAGTATTGTTGGAGTTTGGAGGGCCGTTGCCGAGTAGGGTGCACATAGGGTATTTTAGTTTTTATATGAGGGATTATATGCCACTGCCACTGAGGTGTTTTAAATATAGAGTAGGGGGCATGTGGCTGCTGTGTGCAGAGGACAGGGTAGGTGCGCTAGGTGTGGATGTCCTTATGAATATGTCAAGTGTGAGGTAGGAGACAAGGTGAGATATTGTGTGTGTGTGTGGTGGGGAGCACAGTACTGCGTTTGGGGGGTGTATTGTTCAGAAGCGGGCAGCTGAGGCACAGCAGGTTAAGGTGGTGGATAAGGTAACTTATGCTGAAGCAGTGCAAAGAGTGGGGGGGACTTGGGTTGGGTGTGCAGGTGGAGAAGGAGCGGGATGTAGGCCAGGTGTCTGAGGAAGGTTTGGGTGTTCACAAGGTGGTGTTGTCTGAGACGTGTAAGCATGAGTGTGTGGTTGGTATGGATTCATTGGTGGTGGGCAGGGTTGAGTTTTTGGCATTTCTGTGTAGTGTGGTGAATGTTTGTAGTCATGTTAAGGGAAACATCCATCCATCCATCCATCCATCCATCTTCATCTGCTTATCCGAGATCGGGTCGCGGGGGCAGCAGCTCCAGCAGGGGACCCCAAACGTCCTTTTCCCGAGCAAAGGGAAACAATACATGGCTAAATGTAGTGGTGGGTGCTGCTAGGGAGTTTATGGGTGTTACTGACGTCATGGGGGAGATGATTCATGAGTTTATGAAGGTGAGGGGGAGGGTAGGTAGTGGTATGGGGGGTCAGTAGTGGGCTTTATTTACATTTCTTAGGGTGGTGGGTTGAGTTGGGTGGACAAGAATTGGGTGGGCCGTGACCGGCCTCACACTCCAGTACAGATTGGCGGTATATGCACCTTAAGTAGGTTGCGATCTGCCGTTAAACCATAAAAGAAGAAGAAGATGATGATGTCAAGTGTGCTTCGTTAGCTTCTGTTCGGGTATTTGTTATATTCTTGATTCAGTGTATTATATATTAGGTTGTTTTATTTTATGGTTTTAGTGCTGTTTCTCATTTGTTCTTGTCTTTGATATCTTCTGTTCAGTGTTATATCTGTTAAATAAACATCCCAACTATTGTGAAGACGCACCTGCCTCTGAATTCCCTGCAAAATGTTCAATGTCGTTGTGTCCTTGGGCAAGACACTTTAACCTAAGTTGCGCCAGGGGGATGGCCCAGTAAGTCGCTCTTGATAAGAGTGTCTGCTAAATGTAAAGGTATAAATCACTCATGATTCTATGTGAATGTCTTAAATGTAATAATGTAACATCACTCCGTCAGCATCCACCTACTGCAGCAACACTGCCCTGATCTAATGCTCAGCAGTGTTCAGATGATATGTTTAACCACCTCCAACTTATTGTTTGACTGACTCTGACACAATGGCCACCCAGTGTGGATTTCCATCTGGGTGTGAAATGACAGATTTCTGGCCATTCTTGCCGAGTGGGCACTCGTCTCAGTGTTACCCTTCAAAAGACATCTATGTGTCATCTGTGATACAATTTAGAGGCACGCTGGATAGAGTTACATTGTAAGAGGAAAGCGTAGTGCATTCATACTTATGATTCCTTTGTTGTGTTCAGTCCATTGACATTTACAATTCCTAAACTACACAGGATTAGAACATAGAATCTCTGCTTTACGTAAACACTTCATAGTCGTCATGCCAACCCACTAAACACAAGGAGAAGAGTAAAATACAAGTAAAAATGTAATGTACTGTAGGAGAGGTACAGTAGGTGTATTTATACATAAACATGTAGACTGGGAATGTTTGTCACTTTTATTTTGACAAATTAGTTCATTTCTAAGCACCATCATGTTTAACAGGTTAAAATAAATATGATTTTTATCTTTTTTTATTAAAAAAGGATTTATAAGCCAACAGACACACTGCACACTGTCACATCATGGCTCAAAGCATGGTTGGTTGGCTGCCATTATTATTCAAAAGTAACTGTAACAATTCACAATGTTTTTTAACAAAACAAATACTATTTTATATAACATTGTTACTTGAAGTTTGCTTAGAGATTGGAGTTTGAAATTGAAACAAGGAGATAGAACAGGCGTAGTGTGTGTAAGTTTAGGCACTAATGTTAGGTTACTGAGGTTAGGGTTAGGTTATGGTAAGGGTTAGGGTATGGTTAGGGTTTGGGTGTGTGTGTACATGACAGTGAACAGAGTTTATGAAGATGCAGTCCTTTATGTTGGGCCAATAGCTGTAAATGTGTTGTTGTAGAGCTAAAATGGGGCCCCCCAAAATGTAAGAATTGGTTGTTAGTTAAACATACCTTGGTAAATAAGAAAAAAAAATTTTTTTGCTCAATGTAATGAAAATTATTCATTTTTAAACTTGGAGACTCATACATAACTGATTGTATTGTGACAGTTGTATGCCAATGTTTAGGCACTCCAGGAGTAAAATTATGTTAAAATGAATCTTTCTGGGAACCGAAGTTGAACTGACCTAGAAATAAAAAACATGACACCTTTCTGCACATGTTTATACAGGATTACAATTGATTAGAATTTTCCATAGATTCAACATATATAGAAATGTCAACATTAGTTAAATGTGTGAGCTCAGTGATGATCACAAACCATTGATAACATTGCTAGCTAATCGATTTTTGGAACAAGCTAATTATTTATTTAGTCGTCTTAAAAACACAAAGCCTAGATAGCAACAGGATAGGCTATGTTTTATTTTCCATTATATTTTGTTGTGGCTACAGCTACACTGTATAGCCAGATTTTTGTGGACACCTGACCATCACACGTGTATGAGCTTGTTGGACATCCCATTCCAAAACTGTGGGCATTAATATGGACTTCTCCTTTGCTGCAATAACAGCTGGCACTCTTCTGGAAAGGCTTTAGACAACTTTTCGTAGTGTGTCTGTGGGAATTTGTGCCCATTTAGCCAAAAGAGTATTTGTGAGTTCAGGCACTGATGTTGGATGAGAAGGCCTGGCTCGCAGTTGCCCTTCCAATTCATCCCAAAGGTGTTCAATGTGGTTGAGGTCAAGGCTCCAGCATAGTCATGCTGGGATAGGAAAGGGTCTTCCCCAAACTGTTGCCACAAAGTACCCAACTGTCTAAAATGTCTTTGTACCCTGTAGCATTCACGTGAAATAAGAGGCATAGCCCAAACCCTGAAAAATAGCCCCAGATCATTATCACCCCTCCACCATTTGTAAAGGTGTCCACATTGGCTATTTAGTGTACCAGTATCTGTGCATTATCCCCATTTATATCAGCCAGAGCATAATGGTTGCATGCATAATCTAAATGTAGAATCACTATCATACCTCAGATATACATTAAATTACACATTTGAAAGTGGCACATCAGGCAAATAGCTACACATACAGTACGCAATATTCTGAGATCCATTTTGGCTTGACAATGCCAGTTTTACAACCAGTGGTCATTTGCGGTAAAACTCTCAGGGAAATATTTAGGCTTTAGCTTACAGAACCATGAAAATATGTATTTGATTACTTCGCAGAAAATATTACAGTGGTCATCATTCCAGTGTGTGTATTGCATCATATTTTGAGAAATTTTCATGTTGTAAAAATGCTGTCAGTTTCACTTTAAATTTCATTTGACACCCTATTCAAGACGCTCTTAAAAACTTTTTATGTTAGTGATCATGTCTCCATTTCAATGGAATAGCTCTTCTATAGAACACACTGAACTGTAATCATTAAATAACATTCCATTACCCGAAGTTTGGAATAAAATAGAGATGTTAAAATAGAATACTCTCTGAGACATTGAACACTGGCTGTTTCTCAAGAAAGAAGGAGCAACTACAAAAAAAGGCTTTCTGGTGAAACCAGAGGATTTAGGCTTAGTTAAAAGGAATCACATAAATTTGGGGTTTCATTTTGACAGTTCTTTGCAAAGGTGATATATTTCAGACTTGTAGTAGTATATCTAGCATTTGTCCCTAAGGACTTAACTTTCCTGTTGAAATGTGCAAATGTGATCCATTCACTTCTCAGGGGAGGGGTTTAAGCGAAAGCAGGAGGGGGATGCCGGTGCTCTGTCATAGTAAATAAATATTTTTTTGTGATTTTCTTTCCCCCTATTTTCTCTCCTCTCCCAATTCTCTCTAATCCTGCCTTGTTGCAGCTCCGCAACAACTTGGACAGATCTGTGGGATGGCGAGGGGCGCGCACACGGTTCCTTCAACCACATCGCCCAGTCGCCGATTCTTTTCACACAGAAACCTTTAGCCGGATCATTCACGGGATTACGTTCACCGACTATACTTCCGCAATTAAATCTGAACACAAGTAGTCGCTGGAAAACGACGTGGCGGAATAGATAATCTGATTCATCTAACCCAAATCCAACGTGATCTCTCAGAAATCCGTAATACTACCACGGATACTTAACTTTAAACTCTGTGGCAGTTTCACGGAATGGCTGAATATTCTGTGGAATAATCACGGATCCTTAACTTCTAAATCCGTGGCAGTTTCACCGAATCGCAGCATGATGTAGCAACGTGTAAATAGCGTAGATTTTGCAGGTTGGTAGGTTGGGGATGGCGGATGGGCGTATAAACATGCGACTCACATACCAAAGTTTGCGAGTTCAAATCCATGCGGACACTTTGCATATATTGTGTTTTCTATACCAACGCGATGCAGACGTGTTGCAAATGTGCTTTTTAATCATTTTTTTTACTTACTATAACCATGGTTACAAACAGTAAGTTACGACATAATACAAGTTACATTGAGTTAACAGCAAGGTTTCTAAGTGGTTAAGGTTAGGTAAGAGGTTTGGGAAAGACTTACATCGAATTAACAGCAAGTTTTCTGAGTGGTTAAGGTTAGGTTAGGGGTTTGGGAAAGGCTTACATCGAGTTAACAGCAAGGTCTCACTGTGCGCCAATCGCGGATTTTTCCGTGAAACTGCCACGAATTTTGATCCGTGTTCATTTCACAGAATTTTCTGCCATTCCGTGGAACTGTCACGGATTCTGATGTTCATACTCCGTGGCAGTTTCACGGATTTCTAAGAGATCAGGCTGCCCAAATCCCAGGCAGTGATATGCCAATTTCAGATGCTTCATGCAGGCCCGGGTTAGGTCAGAGAACCCATGGTTAGGCTTGAACCCGTGACTATCATTGTTAATGGCTGGAATGCGAGGTGTAGGCAGGAGACAGGCGCAGGATGCAGATGAAGTGAAGACTTTAATAAACCAACAAAAACACTAGAACAGTATACGAGAACTAGACCACACCGGTCTTGTGCTAACAAAACAATAATCGACAAAGCACCAGTCCATACCCGAGACATATATACCCTCCTTCCCAATCAGGTGAATAACAGGCACCTGTTCTAGCCCTCCTCCTTGCATAGAGGTGGATAGAGGCACTCTGCCCCTATAACCCGT
>JACXGM010014228.1:0-22293 GCA_016801145.1 Umbra pygmaea
GTATTTAGCCTGGGTGTTCTCCCCTTGTCTCTTGTCGGTCAATGTTTCCTGTGGCGTCTTCATGTTTCTCGTTCTCCCCGTTTGGATTATATGACGTATTCTTGCTTTGCCCCACGAGGCAGTGTTATTTTGAGTTAAATAAAGTATATTGGATTATCTGTACCTCGCTCCTGTCTCTACCTTCCTGAAGACGTGACACTATCACCATGGTTACAAACAATAAATTACAACGTAATACAAGTTACATCGAGTTAACAGCAAGGTTTCTGGGTGGTTAAGGTTAGGTTAGGGGTTTAGGAAAGGCTTCCATCGAGTTAACAGCAAGGTCTCACTGTGCGCCAATCGCGGACTTTTCCGTGAAATTGCCACAGATTTTGATCTGTGTTCATTTCACAGAATTTTCTGCCATTCCGTGGAACTGCCACGGATTCTGATGTTCATACTCAATGGCAGTTTCACGGAATTCTGAGAGATCAGGCTGTGGTGTAACAAAAATACAAATAAAGGAAAAAACACGATGTGTCCCCCCCCAGATAAGCACCAGAACCAACTATTCTGATAAATGGGCATCTAATTGGTTTCTGTATGTACCCTGATTAAATTCCTTGATGTCAAAATGAAACCTTGGTCTTCTGTGAGCAAGAAAGTTAACCCTAATTGCTCCCAAGTCATTGCGGTAAGCATTAGTCAACTCACCTGGATAAATAATTGTACAATTAAATAACAAATCATAAACATGTATTCCCCTCTCAATTAATATTCATAGCTATTTGATTCACAGCAATGCTGAATACCTTATACATTGAGGAAGACTAGGTAAAAACATGCAGAATAGTGTCTAAAAAATTAGGCCGGGAATCAGAGCTAGACCAGGCTACTAACAGACCTCCATGCTATGTCCCTGTTTACTAGTTACCAGCAAATAACCTGGAGATGAATGAATGTCAAGGCAACCATGAGACACCCCTGGGGCCCGTAGGAGACATGAAAGGATGTCAAGGGATGTGGATAGCAAGGCAGGAGATACAGAGGGGGGAACACAAGCAGAGAGGAAGGTGAGCCAGGGAGGGAAGATGGTGTATTTCATGAGGAGTATGTATTTGTATGTGGTGGACAATTTATGGCCTAGTGAGAACCATGACGGCTGGGAGAAACGTGGGTGCTGAAAAGTGTGTAATCTGAGAGGACTTTGACTGTGTATGAGGTACGTATTTCTTATCTTCCTCATTTACCACATTATAGCGATTTAGTAATAAACAGACTGTCCTGCAACTGCACTATATTGCATTTGAGTGTGCATTCCTAAGTTTCAAATTAAGTAGCCTTTGACCACATGTTTCTGGAATGTATGCTGTTGTAATTTATCTAAGATTATTTCACAGACAAAATTATTAGAAACCTTTATAAGCACACACATTTTACAACAAAGGCAGTAAAATATATCACAGGTAGTGAGCTACATTGATCTTTATCATAATGTGGTATATACAGTATTGTACTCCAAGCAAAACATTGAAAATGCTGAGGTGACTGTACAGATAAACACATTTTATTTGGAAATGTTCTTATTATATGCATATACGGTATAGATATAGGTTTACAATCTCTGCTCCAGTGGCCCAGTAGAAAATAGATCCTAATTGCTAGGCAACTGGCCTCTTGAGTAAAGCTTAAGGAGGTTTGGGACTGGAATAGTATGTTTATGAAAGTCCAATGTGCTGTTTATGGAGTAAACACAAAGACACCTCAGGTAATCACATAAGTGCAGTCACTGGGTATTCCCCCTGTGCTGCCATAACTTGCCATACACTAAGTATATGCCGTGTATTTACTATTTAAAAAAAACTCTGTCAGATTATTGGCAGTTTACTTCAAACAAATCTTTAGTTTGAACTAGTAGAAAAGCAGTGTGGCATAGGTTGTTCTTATACATAGTTTGGATTTTGCATTGATGTTGTCAGTTGCAGAAGCATTCTGAGAAACCCGAAGTGAGTCATACCTGGAACACTACCAAACACAACAATAAAGCCAGACAAATGGAGTCATGTCGTTTAACCCAGAACAACTGTTTGGTTTAATTGGTGAACACAGTCAGTGTGATTACAGAGAGACATGGACAGAGAGGGAAACAAAAAGCCTTCTGTAATTACTTCCATCTTCTATCCTCTTTTGTTTGTTCACCTTTAGTGAGTCTGACTGTGTACTGCAGCCAGGCGGTTTATTTCCTTAATCCCACTGCTAGCTGGAGTGCAGACTTTATATCGCCCCTTAATTTGGAAATTACCTGAAGCCAATGATTTAAGAGTTTAGGAATTTCACCATAAACAAACAGGAATCTCAGCAGAAACCCCCATGTATCAGGTTTAAAGGAATATTGTGCCTCATGCAATCGTGATTTTGTAGTATTCAGTGCTACAGTACATAGTAAAACCATTCAAAATAAATTGTATTTCAATATCATGTCTTAGTCCAGATATCTTGCTGTTACTCAGATGTGCTTTTAACACTTTTAACAGATGAAAATTTGCAGTATCTAGGATGTAATCATATGCCAAATTATAATATTTATAGACTGTAGACATCGTGAATTGACTAGGAATGCATGTAACTAAATCTGGGTAAAATGTTTCTTTAAGATAGACTGTGTTAAACTAACATTGGACTGTTGTATTTTCCCAGTTACACTTAGAGAAACATGATGACATGTATGTAGATATATTTTAAACTGCATCCATACAACAAATAACAATAATATTAATATCTCATAACACCTGTCAGGTTGTGCAGAAAGAAGACAACAACAGTCTGACCCTGAAACCCCACGCCACATCCCAGACCGAGCCCTACCTCCACCCCACCATCTCACTATGGCTGAGTGCCAAGAACCAGTACCCATTCAAGGGGACCCAGTCTCACCAGATGCCCACCGCCCGAGTGAGTCCACTGAGGTGGAGTGTCCCATCTGCTACCAGGAGTACAATCAGTACAGCAAGTGTCCTCGAATGCTGGAGTGCCTCCACGTCTTCTGCACCGAGTGTCTCCAGAGGATCCAGCAGTCGCCGTATCCCGCTTGCCAGGCGGACACCCTGGTCCCTTCCTGCCCCACCATCTCGTGCCCCCTCTGTCGCCACCCCACCACGCTGGAGACGGGCGACCCCCTCTCCCTCCCCTGCAACTCCCGCATCCTGGCCCTACTGCCGCCCAAGGCCTTCTGCATGCCCGTGTCGGTGTCGGCCCGCCTGTCCTCAGTCACCCAGAGGGTGGTGGTCTCTCTGGAGGCCAGCAGGGACGCCCGCTTCATCATCCTGCCCACGGTGAGCCTCCGGGTGGAGCAGATGCACCCGGGCGATAGTCCCCACAGCAGACGGGTGGGACTGGGGGTTGAGAACGAGGACGTGCGGCGCCACAGGAAGACAATGATCTGTGTGCAGCTGCTGGCTGTGGTCTTCTGGGTAATGTTTGTGATAACCTTTGTAGTTCTTGGGTTGGAGTTCGGGCCAAACTTCTGAGGCAACTGATGTCTATTCCAACGACAACATCCAATTTCTTCCTTCTTTGCTTGATTCATTCCTTTCTTTCTTAAAGGAGGATGCAGCATCTTGCCAAAATATTTGAACATGGCCTGGATCCAGAATGACCTATAAGCCTACCTCAAACATAAAGACTTGAAACATCCTGTTCATATCAATCTAGAAACATTAGTAACACACATGTTTGAAGATAGTTGCGTGCTCAGCAGAATTGTGGTAAAGGAGTGAAAGTTGATGATGATTCAGGGGGCCCCGAGAGGAAGAGGGCCCTGGAATTGATATCATGTATGATGTATCATATTGGTGTTCTTTTAATGTGTCCAAAACAATCTTGTCTTGTAACTGTCGTGCCTTGGAAAATAGACAAATATTAATGCTCCATTAATATTTATGTTTATTTTCCAAGGCACAACAGTTACAAGACAACTGATTGATATGAAATTAATATGTTTAAAGGAAAGGGATATTTAATACAATGCATGTTATATAATCCTGATTTACTGTAAAGAACACAGTGTTTATCAATTGACATGTATATTTGTGAAAATTGTACACTGTATCTTTAATAAGAACACAAAAGCACTCAAAAATGGAAATAAGGACAACAAACCAGTGCAACAGCATGATTAAAAAGCAAGGTACTAGATCAGGGGTGCCCAATAGGTCGATCGCGATCTACCAGTCAATCGCAAAGACAATGCTGGTAGAACGCTATTAATAAATGCTTTTGCTACATTTTTATTTTCATAAAAATAAATATAACAACATCATTACTTTTCCATTTAGTTTCTTTCTGACTTGCACTTAACGAATAGATTTTGACCATGCAAGATTTTTGTTTATTAAGTTGCCATGACAACTAACGTTTAGTCTGCCTCGCGATTTCCAAGATCTTCGGACTCGGAGCACAGAGCGCAAAATAGTGAAGCTTGGCCTAATCTCCGTATTCGGTAGCACATATGACATTAATTTGCAAAATACAAATGTAAAATAAATTCCAAACATTTGAAAATGAGTGCGGTACCAAGCCAAAAGTCAAAACTTACAATTTCCATGCGATGTCCTTTTCCTATGCATTAGTTTCATCTGCCAAAGTACAGTAGCCTATTTCTATTCCAATGAAAGGAAACGTTGACAAACATTTTCGGACACTTAATAAAATCTATGAAAACGATTTTCCTGTAAGAAGCGAGCTTAGAAAAACAAAGGTGAACGAACTGAAATCTCAATTAACTGGTCAACAGTCACTTTTTAGTCGCCCAAGCCTAAAAGCAAATTAAGGCATCCACAGAGGTATCATTCCGGTTGAGTTTGGTGTCATCATAAACTGGCTATTGTAATCTGTTGTGTTGTAGATGTTTTAAGTTCAGTGTTAAAATGGAATATTAACAATCAACATTTATTAACATTTCTCTAGATGAAGAATTCCACATAGAGATACATGCAGTATAAGCAACAAGCATTTGAAGTGTTTTTTTTAAATAAACTCTTTTTAAGTTGGTAGATCTCATTGAGTTGAACATTTTAAAAGTAGATCATCATGCAAAAAAAGTGTGGGCACCCCTGTACTAGATAGCCTAGCAGGGACATTCGTTTAGCTCTGCAAGCTTTTTGGGTCCAACTTGCACGGCTTGGACGCCGTCAATGAAACATGCCCTGGGTAAACCGAGCTATTTGATTTTACCTAGAGCTGTATTCATTCCAAGTTACCTAATTTGGTGCAGGTTGATGTCCTACCTAATTGCAGAAATATATTTTGTCATTTTCCCTTCTTGCTTCCGGTCTGTAACGTTTAAAAAAACTAAAATAGAGTCGGTGAGAGGTACCCAAATCTGAGATTCGATATCTGATTAACCCACATGGACGAACCACTCATCATTCTTAGCATCAGAACTCAATGTTCCCAAATGTACTTAGTTTCTAGTTTGTATGGTTAAGGAGATTTGACGCTTGACGAACTCGAGCGTCAATTGAATTTAAAACTATTTTAACAAACGTCGCGGACCAGATCAATGGCCCGGTGGTTGATATCCGTCCCGCGGCCTTTATGTTGACGGTATAGACCCACAGTGAACCCTCAGTTTCTCTGATGTACACTGATTTAGAGTTCCCTCTAGTGGTCCAATCCCTCTGTGGGTCTAGTTCTCAACTTTGAATGGTTGACATTTTTTACCGTTTGACATTTTAGATGCATACTTACAGTAGTGAATGTATTTCGATTCATCCTTTCCTTTCCTCACTGTGGGAATTTAACTCACACTATAGCACAAAAAAGCACCATTAACCAGAATCAATTTACAATCACAAAGTACATTTAAATGTACTTGAAAATGTACATGGTGCAATGGTGCTACTAGTGTTGGACAACGTATCGTAACCGTATAACCCATTTTACAAAGTTGACATAGGCAATTTGTAATGTAATGTACATTTCCAGTAAATGCAATACATTCTAGATGCAGGGAGATGAGACTAGACACGTGAGTGCAGCTATTTAGTTAACAGTGTGTATATGGTGAGTGTAGTCTTATTAGTCTCTGTGGGAAAGATGGCTGGCTGGGAAAGAATTGTTCAGGTGGCAGGAGTTAGTCTGCCTAAACACTTCCTTGTCCTGAAGTATTGTAGGACATCGATATGGAGGACAGACGGCTGCAGAGACCCTCTCTGTGGACTGTACAATGCATTTTAATTTACCTCTGCAGCAGTGATGGGGTAAAGGAGGATGGACTCGCCAGGTTGGGTCCATCTGATTGTGTGGCTTGTTTATGATTGCTGTCATGTTGTGCTGACCTATCTGAAATTAAGACAGGATGGTCTGTGAATCAACTGATTAACGGACGCGTTTTCATTACCCAATTTGTAACAGTCTTTGGTTATGGATTAAAAGCTTCCAATGCATGATTTGACTTTCATTGAGTGTGTTTGTGCGAGTGGGTGTTTGATTCAATCACAAAGGGTGATACAAATATTATGGAATAAAATCACTGGATTAATTATATCAAAGCGTCTCATTGGCCACAAATGTTTGGACGCGAGCACGTTTCGCAAAACGTAAAGGGAGAATAAACGTCATACGTTGGCCCGCAACAGTCCAAAGAAAGGTTTTTAGCCCCCCTCCACTACCCTTGACACCGTATGTTTTTGTTGGGGGAAAAAGTTGTGGGTAGCCGATCGTTTGAATGTAGCGTGGGCATGGTTGTTAACCCCTTCGTCGGAGGGGAATATGGTTTTGTTTTCCATTTGGTGGTAGCTAAAAACTAATGCATATGCGAAGGACATAGATGTTTTACTTTTGTTCGTTCTGGCCACGCAAACTCCCTGTCCAGCGTTAGTAGAGATTACAGCGCTCCCCTTCTCCATTATAGCATAGCCACTCTTATAGTGTGTGTGGTTCAGCTGAAAAAAGTAGCTGGTGAAATGGCGGAAACCAAAATAATATACCACATCGACGAGGAGGAGACGCCGTATTTGGTAAAAATCCCGATTTCTGCCGAGAATATTACTCTGTTGGATTTTAAACAGGTTTTAAACAAGCCCAACTACAAATTCTTCTTCAAGTCTATGGACCAGGACTTCGGGTGAGTGAGCCACTGATTGATGATGAGTCGGGTTGATTGTGGGTTTAAGTCACATAATGATGACAATAATAAAATAAGGGATCCAGAATTGAAAACATTATTGCAAAGTTTAATTCATTTTGTTACTCAATGAAACAAAAAGTAAAATTTGACTATTGTTTATTTAAAATATAAAAATGCACCGAGAGTGGTAATCTTGCACGATGCAATGTTGTAAAAGTGACTAATTTGAGTGGAAGGGATGAAAACATGGAGAAGTCGAAAATGCTCCAGTAGGGTAGCTACATGTTTTAGAAACGAGTTTAGGAATGTTTAAACATAATGTGTATACAATTTATAGGTTCAGTAAATGCAACATTGTGACCAGGGTTCAAAATTATTTTTTTCATCCACCAGCCAAACGGCTAGTGAATGTTAAAATTTTACCAGCCAGTCACTCAATAGAGTAGCTACTTTTGTTAATTTGGTTTAGCTTTGATTCGGGATGTCTTTTACTTCAAGAAGAACAATTAAATGGGCCACAGCGTTAAACTGTTTAGTGAATGACTGTTGTCTGTGGGAGACATCATGTCAGGGTGCGTTGAGCAGTTGTTGCATCAAGAATGTAGGTAGGCTATACTTCTCGGCATCACAGTCGTGGTTTCGCCCGGACTAAACGAACTTTTACTGGATCGACTCATCTTCCGGCAGGAATATAACCTTTACAACTGAAATCAATGTAATGAAAAAACGGTCACCCAGGCTGTTCTCGCCACTTCTTCTCTTTCCATTCCTTTTGGTAACTAGATCAAGTTTTCCTTTATACTCCCCCCCCCCCCCCCACACACTTCTCTCTGATTTAAATCCTCCAGACTGAAATTTCGAGTAAACGAACGTCTCCTCTGACAATCCATCTTTCTTTGGTAGCTGCTTGTCAGCTATGCACACCGGTTGGTTCAATGGAATGTGTGCATCGTGGTGGAGTTTGGCTATTGCGACCTGAGGCTTCTTCTGTTAAACACATTAATTGCAGTTAAACTGCTTGCGTTTTCTAAGCAAACTCAGAAATTATTTCTCATTTTAGTTAGAGCACAGGTCCACTGGGAACATAGTTTAACCACTGCAAAGCACCATGTTTATTTATACATTACTATAAAAAGCTAAAACAATCAGGTTACCCTTTATCAGAACTGATTAATGTAACATTTGACCTGGCATTCCTACCTCAGTTATCACAACGGTTTGAAACAAAACTCCAGAGTCAGTTCCATCTAGGCTACATTTACGGTGTGTTTACATTCCGATAGCTTTCAGCCACATATTTGAGACCTCTCGTTAAAAGTTTGAGACACAAATTGTAGTGTGTAAACTTGCTGGTCTCTCTCGAATAGCCCCTACATTTCACCTGACCTCATGTGGTAGCGTACGAGAGAATTTTGCAAGATCCCATCGTTCAAGAGACGTCTTGAAGAACATTCCATGACACACCCGCAAACGCGCGATTGCCACCTTTGAGACATGACAGTGTAAATACAACCTGTATGGAAATTATTTTGTCTCAAGCGTTTCTTAAGAGGTATAGTATATGTGGCTGAAAGCTACCGGGATGTAAACACACCCTAAACCCAACTCCGAGTGGTCAGCTGGCCAATTAAAGCGTAGCTTGTCACTTCAGGTCCTGTTTTTCTGGACCATGGCCTTGCTGACGTGACTAAAGTTTGGGTATGTGAGTTTGTCAGCTCTATGTTTGTCTTTGAGTGCAAGTCAACCGTCAGACAGATGTAGATGAGGTAAGGATATGGGTTTGGACCAGGGTAATGTAGGCCCATAGAAATAGAATGGATAGAAAGGCCATTGAACTGCTTGGCATGGTCATTCCATTGGTAACAAAATGGTCATTGTTGTTATTTGTCATGGTGACAATGCGCAAATCGGTTTAATGCGGAAGTAGGCCGCACGATCTTTGCAATGGAATGGTACACATAAAAATGGCATTGATTTGAATTGGAATTGCCTTTCTATCCAGTCTATGTATATGCTTTGGCCATTTGCTGGAAGTCTAGCTGTGAAAGAGTCAACAGGAAGAGATTGGAGAAAGAGGGGTTAGTGAAGTGGGGGGGGGTTGGGTGTGTTGTTCATCTCTCTTTTTGAAAGAGAGCCAGGCGAGTGTGGGTGGATGTGTTAAAGAAAAAAGAGATTAGTAGATATGAGAACTGTCTGCGATGTACGATAAGGGTGGGAAATTAACTTTTTTTCCCAAATTTTACCAGCCACTTTTCCCCCCAATTCAAATATAAAGAAAACACACTATCTTCAATACATCAAATTAATTTTATTTAATGTCTTATTAATATAGGTTAATATAAATTCTGTGAGATTAATGATTTTCAGACGATTGATATTGTGCTACCACTACTTTTAGTCAGCTACTTTTAGATTATTGGTCGGACTGTAGGCAGTTTCACATTTGAGAGGTGTAAATCTTCACTGTTATAACACCAAACCTATGCCACTATATATAAATTTACATTTGTAAATACATTTTTTAATAATCTGTTTAAAAAAACTTATCTGGGATTACTAATAAAATAATTTATACATTGGTTTAATTAGCTCCCATCAAAACTGCATGTAGATGTTTCAGCAATTAAACCAAGCCTAATACAACATTACATATAACAAGAAACCATATAATGGCAAAGTAAGATACTTGAATTAGAATCTTTTGATTATGAACTAAAATTGCACTAAAGAAGTTGATCGACCTCTCGTTACATTAGTGTGCGTGCGCATTTAACCTTCTCTGGTAAAACGAGAGCGCCTCTTATCAGAATCCAATCATGAAGTCAGACTCAACGAACCCCGGCTGTGTTTTTACTTATAGCCCAATCATCCAGCTTAGCATTCCGAACTATGGTTTAGTTTTCTGATCACGGATAATTACATTTTTATTGTATCATATTTGCATAAAATTCCTCATCTCTAACAATACATGTTTTGTCCATAATATTTTCTACATTGACTTCATCTAGACTACAGTGGCTTAATACTGGGGAACAGGCTAGATTGTTTTTTACTCTACCAAACTATTTGTCTGTGGTTCTGCTGGAGTTCTCACAGACTAGCTTCGCAAAACACAATCAAATGTACACCTCAACAGAAATGCGTCTTTGTTAACGAGTAAGCGTCTGCAATTTTGTCTTAAAGCATGCATCTCGAAAAAGTTAATGCACAAAGTAGCAACAAGAAATGTCATTTGTTGTTGAAATAGTTTACAGTGATGTAATTTGTTTGTTAGTGATGAGGAGGAATGCAGACAATGTTGCATCTCACCCTTTTTTGGATGCAGTTTGAGTCTTTTGTCAGCAAGAAACAGAAAACCAAGGAAGAGAGAGAGCGAGAGAAAGACGAGCAATCAAAACGAATGAGGGTAGAAACCAGGAGAGAATGTAGAAAGAGAAATTGAAAAACGGTGTGAATAAGAGGGGCTAAAGGAAGAAAAGGCAATTGAGAGGACAAGGCTAAACCCAGTTCTCCCACTCCCCGCTGAAAAGCGCCCAGCCACACAGCGCCTGCCTCCCGTTTGTGACAATGCCTCCCCAGCGCCCGCAACAATCTGGCCCTGTGCTAACACTCAGCCACGAAACCACCACTCAACAGCTGCTTCCAAAACCCCAAAGTGCTACAGACACACACACAATGTTAGCGACTGCATCCCCTCACGCTAGCTGGATAGGGTTTTTAGGCCTCTTGGCGGTCAGTGAAGTGTCTCCTCTTCACAGCAGTTGTGTCCTGCTACCTGGTCTTCTTAAGTACTGCTGCAATACCATGCTGGCCCAGTCAGAAATGACACAGCAGATGGCATCTCCCTAGTGTTTGGTAGGATGGAGATTTTAGAAAAGAACGGAAGCCTGTGAGTTGGTTTAGTTCTGCCTGTGTCTTTCGTGGTTTGGGTAATGATTGTGAGTCACTGGGGGGAAAAAAAATGAACACCGTGGGGTGGTCAGAATGGAGTTAGGTCTTTGTGGGGGTGCATCATTTACAGGATGTCTGCCTAGTCAGCACTTCAACACAGCAGTACCTGGTGTCTAATGCATCTGTCTTTTTCAGGGTGGTGAAGGAGGAGATCTCAGACGAGAACGCAAAGCTCCCTTGTTTCAACGGGCGAGTGGTGTCATGGGTAAGAACCGAGCCGGTAGAGGCGGACAGTATCTTCGACCGGTTAAAGACGAGCAGGAATTATGGGATGGGCGGCAGGGGTGGGGAGTGGGGGTCCTGAATCACTGTTAATTGTTTTTCCAGGACTGAATAGTAAAAGTCTACTTCCAAAGTTCTTTGAAATGGACCTAGCAGCTTGAATTCATCACTGACTGAAGTGAGCTTTTATCCAGGGCTATAGCCTATATTGACAGTTTTAACTGCTGCCGTGTTAGCGTCAAAACCTCCAAGACTATTACACAGTCTTTAACCACTGCCTTTTGATAATATTTTTTCATGTATGGATTGTCACGAACATTAAGGTTTCTTTGACAATTTCTTTAGCATGGTCCTACCAGCAGGCTTTGAACAACTAGTAGTGTTTCATAAACCCTGTAAAAATTAGACTGACTCAACGCGTTTTCTTCCATTCTCAAATGTCCCCGCCCTTAAGAGAGTTTATACTGTGGGTCCCCCTCTAGTCAAATCTCGGGGACTTGTCTTGGATAAGGAGAGGGGTGAAAGACTCTTAAGTGCCTAAGCAGTTGTTGAAGAAACAAGGGATTAAAGGGGTTGGACAAAGCGAGGATACTGTAGAGACTGACACAGGATATGATGGAGAGGTGATCCCATAGGGTAGCTTCTCTATAGTCACCAGCCATTAGTGGAGAGGACCAAGAGAATGAAAAGGTCATTAAAGAAAGGGTGGGACTGTTACATGACTCTGTCTGATGCCTGGGGGCAGCAGGGTGGTCAATCAAAACATTTTTTTGGGGGGGGGTTATGATCTAGATACATTTAAATTGATGCAATTTTTTGCAGTCCTTTTTTTACATACTAATTTAAAATCTGTTGTATCCTAGGGTGGTCTGGGTCACTGCCTCCGGTGCACATGTACTGCTGCAGTATGACTTCATGTCTGTCCCGCTGCTAATTTTAAAGATACTCATCTGCCTTTCCCTGTTGTCTCCATCAATGAACGCATGCCTGAATACGTATGCTAAAAGAATAAAAAAGAATGTAAACACATGAACAGTAGGGAATTTTTGCTAGCGTTGTTGGTTTCTCCCCAGGCACATTGTCATGGTGGAGTTCTTTACAGAGGGAGGTAATTGGATCTTAGTGCTAGGCTATTGATAGGGTGTAATTGCATGGGTGTTTCCTCTTATCTTCTAGCCTTCCATGAGGGGTTGTGTGCAGGGTGTTTGCTCTAAAGCACTCTGCTTATGTAATGGAGGGAGACGGGATAAGTGGTGGATTAGCATTTCAGTTGGCCATTTTCCTCTAAATTACTTTGTATGTTTGTAGAGGTAGTTGACATTAGTGATAGGCAAAACGAGGCTTTCCGAAACAGAGACAATTTAAACATTTGAGTCGAGGCTTTTAAAACGCTCAAAACATTTACTCGACAGTGACATCTGCTGGCATCTTCAATAATGGTACACGACAGTCATAAACGTCCAATGTGTATGAATTTCTCAGATCTAGCGGTGAGATAATATATTGCAATTAAATTGCCACAAAGTTCAAAGTACGGTAGCCTTCACGTGTCAAATAGCCAAGATGTCATCAACGTCTTCATCCAGCTCCAGGTCCGTTTGTTTAAGTTTTGTAAATTGCAAAATTTGATCTAAACATTTGGTGAGTACTACAAACTGTCTTGTTGATGTTAGCTATGTTGATGTTATGTTTGCTATATTTAATAGCTAACACCAGCTAGCAAATTTGTAATGACTCCAAGCTAATGTCACCAGTTACCTAAATGCTAGCTATTTTATTCAATGCGCTATGTTTGCTACGTTGAACATATATGAGGTAGTCGAGACTCTGGCACAGTTTTTCCTCTCTGCATACAGAGTCAGAGATCATCATCCAATTTTTTAATTTTTTGCCATAAGCAGCCACATTCCTGTGAAATGTAGAGTACGTGGCATTTGCCATACATCACCTCTTCTCTTATCCTGTAGACGTAGCCCACCACACTCAATCTAGCTCAACAGCGCACTTACTCCCCATTTCCAAGTGCAGGGTGCGTTCTAAAAGCATGGCATTTTGTTGATAAAATTTCAGTTAAGCAGTGTAAAGCATAGACTTGCTATTAGATGATCGTGCAATGAAATAAACATTTACAATTCAGACTGTATTAACCTACCTGTCCAGAAGGAAGTAAGCAAATCCGGCAACTCTTTCGATCCCCTTTTCCTTCCTCAGGTCTTTCCATCTTTGTGAGGCAGCTCTAATGTTAACTCTTTTTTTTCTGATTACGCTGGTCTCGCTCTTTTCAAAATCCTTTTTTTTGGCCGAAGATTTTGGAATTTGGATGCGGAATACGTGTGGTCCTCAATTTTTCCTTCTTCAAAACAAGGCACGTGAGTTTATCATGCGACAGCGAAAATGCGAAAGGTGGATCAGTATATCCTGTATGTCCCTTACCGGCTAACGTATTTCAAGATGGCGCATGAATATGGAGCATCTACCCCAGTTCATGCAAATGCGAATGTAAATTTCTAGAAAATAAGAATACTTTGAATTGATGGTGGAGGTAAATATTCATTAAAAAAGGACAATTTTGTGAATGTGCAACACAGATTTTGAAAATGAACAACTGAAACTGTCACACACTGGACCTTTAAAGTTAATTTTACCATGGTTAGAAAGAAACTTCTGTGGCCGGATTGAACAATTCACGCCCTTCATCACAAACTACATAGTTTCGAAACAGGTTGATAATTGTAATTCGTCAACTAAGGCTGGTACGATATGCTTATCGCGATACAATATGCACTCCAGAGCCCGTTCGCCTGGCAACAGTATATAATGCCCGCAACACAAACTCGAATATTTCATTTCAAACTAACAGCGCTAGTTTAATTAATTAATTAATTACAATAAACATTGTGAATTCATTGTAAAGCTAGTGAATTGTAACCAAATTCAATTGTAATATGTGTAAAGAAATATGTGATAGCAAAAACGGCACATGTAACATGTTAATATTTTTCAATAATCAGTAATTAAAAACAAGTAAGTTGTACAAAAATTGATTGAATATATTGTCAGTATAGTGTCTCATGTAAAAAAACACAAGTACATTTAAAAATCAATAAATAGAGTCTGTTGTTACCCAAAATAGACTAATTGTAGCAACACATGAACATGGACACTACCTAACTATGAAATGAACAAACAATGATTATTATAATGAATGAGGAGCGCTATTATTTTGAAGTGAAATATCAGAGTTCGGTTTGCGGTCATTATATACTCTTGCCAGGCGAACAGTCTCTGGAGTGCATATTGTATCGCGACTTGCATATCGTACCAGCCCTATTGTCAACACTGTGGGTTATTGAATGAATTAGAAGAGAGACAAACTCTTTCCTAACATAATGTCATACAAACATCTTGATTTGGATTGTTTCCAAAACATCAAACTTGTGTGAACTTCTCTGATGAGACTGGGAATACAACTCTTCAGGCAAAATGTATGTCTCAAAAGTTTTCCAAAAATGTGAAATTGCTATTGTGCATTTGGAAATCGCTACGTTTGAGTGAGTGGATTTGTAGTGACTGCTTTTGTGTTGTTGGTACACATAATGGTGCAATTGTTCAACATAGTGCAGTACATTGATATTTAATGGATTTGTGTTATGAAGTAGTGCTTGTGCAATAACTTGTGAGGGGGAAGGTATTGTCTTTACAGGTTTATATTTAGAAACAATATTTTTTCCACATTGCCAGGGCTCAGGCGATTCTTTTTTTTGTCTATTACCTGGCTAGCCTTTAAAAAAATGATCTCGCAGGGCACAGAGGTTGCAGGGATGGCTAAATGGACCATTGCATGTTTATATAGGTGAAGGAAGACCCCTGCATTTTTGGCCCAGTACACCAATGGTTTTTCCACTCTTGCCAGGTATGCATCTGCTAGGAACCGTTGAATTTTACCAAAGGAGTAACTCCTGTTGTCAAAGAGTAAACACAGGTTGTCATCACCAACCACGCTCCCCTGTTCTACATGGCAATAAAACAAATATACATTTTTAATTGTATAAAGGCCCGCGACCCCTCGTCGAGATGAGTGTGTGAGTGTGAAGGATATATACAGAATATCCAAGATAAGTCAATAATAATAAACCTCTGATGTCGTTGGTCCATCTTGTGTTTGATGGCTCAATTTCTCAACTCTCACAAATCTCTCAGCCAATGTCTCACGCATTCAAAATGTTTGTTTTTGATGCCTAATTTTATACCTGATACGTCAGTGTCTTTTCACATGTGCGACACAGGTGTCGTTCAATATCACATGACGTGTTTCAACACACTTTGTCATGTGACCAGAAATGTCTTTGGATCTCGTCTCGATACGTCGATCCGATGCAGTGAGTGTCAAAAACATCGAGACAGTTGACACTTGAGTGTCGAGCGGTCCAACAGTATTTGACATCTTGTGCCATTATTTTATTTTTTTGGCAGTGGATCTATGGAGCTAAAAGAGTCTCAATAAATATAAATGCACACACTACATTCATACATGCACACACAGGATTCATACATGCACACACAGGATTCATCAGTACTGTTAATCTTAGTTAAACACTCCTGGCGCTGTGTGAACGCGTTCATGTGATTGGCTTATAAGTAAACAATCCCCCACGTAGGGTGCGTTCTTGTGATTGGCTAAAACAAGGGAGATATGTGATTGGTTGCAGATCATTCCCCATTTAAAACGGTGTCGAGCCACGTCAGGGGAGTCTCAAAATTCACACACAAATGCAATGACATTCACAGACAGCAAGCAGTTTGTAAATCAAGAAATATTTGTGTGGGCATCAGAAATACATTTCTGAATAGAGTCCTGTGCATTTCTGAATCTTGTGTGCATTTTTTAATTTGTTTGCCTTTCTGAATTGTGTGTGTATTTATGAATTTTGTGTGCATTTGTGAATTTTGTATGCACTTAAGAATCTTCTGTGCTTTTTAAATTTTGTGTGTGCATTTGTGAATTTTGTGTGCATTTGTGAATTTTGTGTGCATTTGTGTATCCTGTGTGTGCATGTATAAATCATGTGTGTGCATGTATGAATCATGTGTGTGCATGTATGAATCATGTGTGTGCATGTATGAATCATGTGTGTGCATGTATGAATCATGTGTGTGCATGTATCGTTATTGAGACTCTTTTAGCTCCATATGGATCTAATTGTTTCTTATACCTTTACAGAAAATATTATCTATTAATGATCCAGAAGGATATTGATACCTGTGGTGGTACAATGGTCTGGGACGCTGCCTCTGGTGCACCTGTGTGCCTCATGGGTTCGAGTCCTAACTTCTTTCACTGTTTCTTTTTAAATAAAGCATAACATTTCTGAAAAAATATACAGTCAAGTACCTACCACTTTTCAATTAGAAAAATTCCCTAATTTGTACGGCAGCATTTTCTGCTGTGTGATGTCTAATGAATTTGGGAGCATATACTTCTACAAAGAAGTTGCTTCTGTACACTTTTATATTGTTGGGGCGCAGATGGCTCAGTGGTTAAGGAGGCAGATTTGCAAGCTGCTGACAGGGTTAGTGGGAATTGGGAACGCAGGAAAATGGGGAAAAATGTATAATAATGTGTAGTTGCGTGAGAAACAAAGAAACCCCCAAAATTGGGATGCCCAATTGCTTTTGGCACATAACATATACATTTCGTATATTACAAGTCAGTTGCATGGTTTCAAACGGACATTTTCTCACATCTCTGCAAACAAGGAGGAAATGCCAGCTGCCAGTGCTCCAGCTGGCGTTTCCTCATCTTTGGCTAAGATGTCAGAAAATGTTAAAATGATAGTTTTAAAATGTAAATAAATGTGAGTGAGTGTTGTAATGTCAAAATTCCCCTGACACTCAAATGGTTCAATGATGCACAGAATACTTTTAGAGGCTTTATCGTTATCACCGGTATTCAAAGACGCAGTTTTAAATCCCAGTTCAATTATTATTTACTATGATAAACTGACATATATATTATGGATAAAATTATGATGAAATTGAAAGAAAAATATATCCTAATTAGTAATTACTCAATGAATGACAGATGTTTGTCGAAGCTTCCATTTTTTTACTAACGCTTATTTTTAATCTACAGTGTCGATGGAGAACAATCCCTACATTATCATTCAAATTTTATTACTGTAACTTCTTATTAGTAAATGCAACTTTTCAGAGCATTCTAAATGCATATTTCCTGCATTGTAGATCAGCGAGTAAACCATGTTTGTTTATTAAATTAGAACGCAGGTAAAATCTTTAAAACACAGATTTTTGGTGAGTCTTTTAAAAGCTAAGTGACCTCTGGTTTTCCACAAAAATAAGTTGTATCGACCGCATGCATCTGCACAGAGCCATATAAATTTATGCTGTAGCACTTACGTTAGCCTGACCCTGCTTTCTGAGTGAGAGAGCTGGTGGATAAGAGAGACATTTGAACAACTACGTCAAACAATTTAGAAACAAAATTTACATATTTGTCATTGTTCCCCTTTTACAATGCTTTTTCAGAACTTCGCAGGCTACTCTTTGAGGTACTTTTTGCATATACCTGGCAATCCTATTTTTGAGGCTAGTTATTTGCACATTGCAGTATAGCCTCTTTAGTCCTACTGGTGAATTCTCCTGCAAATGGTGGTGGTGGTGGTGGTGATGATGACGATGATGATGATGACTACATTTTGGAGAGTTCCTAAGCTGTTAGAAAGTTATTGTTTACTTTTGTTCATTGAGCATTTTTTTGTTTACCCCTATATTCATCTCTGGAAAAAATTAAGAAACACTGCAAATTTTTCTTAAGTCAACTCTATTAAAAACCTTTGGAATGTGATCAAGAGGAAGATGGATGGTCACAAAAAGCCATCAGACAAAGTCGAGCTGCTTGAATTTTTGTGCCATCAATGAGAGACTGGTGGAGAGCATGCCCAGACACATGAAAGCCAAATATTATTATACAATTATTATTATTTCACCAAATACAGATTTTTGAACTCTTCCTAAGTTCCTAAGAACTCTTCCATTACTATTTTGTTGTTTAAAAATATGAACTTATTTTGAGAGAGATGTGTAGCATTTCATCCTTCGAATGGGAAGAGTGACAGGCTTTAATATATTGTTGGCGTAGTTTCTTAACTTTTATCAATCAATCAAATTTATTTTAAAGCCATTTTTACAACAGCAGTTGTCACAAAGTGCTTTGACAGACACCCGGCCCGAGACCCCCAAAAGCAAGCAACACAAGTGATGCACAGTGGCTAGGAAAAACGTTTATGCGACACTTATTAGCCATGCGATTCAAGCCTACATCTTCTCGCTAAACAATTTAAACACTTCAGTGTTTTTGTGTGTGACCACAAGCAATTGAGGAATTTGGTCATCTAACCATACAATTTCCATGATTTTTTTAATTGTGTGTTTGGATCAGCAATTTCATTTTGATCTATCAAATAACTGAAGGACACAGTTGAGTTGCTTTATCATATTTCAGTAGTGAAATGAGGTTCATTGGATTAACAGAAAATGTGCAATGTAACTACCTAGCACTGTTTAATTGTAACACACAATTGTTGTTCTTTTTGACTCTCCTCTGAAATGTGGCAACATGGGGGCCTCAAAACCCCTCTCAAATGACCTGAAAACAAAGATTGTTCAACATTATGGTTTAGGGGAAGGCTACAAAAAAGCTATCGCAGAGATTTAAGCTGTCAGTGTCCACTGTGAAGAACATAGTGAGGAAATGGAAGACCACAGGCGCAGTTCTTGTTAAGGCCGAAGTGGCAGGCCAAGTAAAATATCAGAGAGGCAAAGGCGAAGGATTGTGAGAATGGTCAAAAACAGCCCACAGGCCACCTCCAAAGACCTACAACATCATCCTGCTGCAGATGGTGTCACTGTGCATCGTACAACAATTTAGCACACTTTGCACAAGGAGAATCTGTATGGGAGAGTGATGCAGAAGAAGCCTTTTCTGCACAAACGCCACAAACTGAGACACTTGAGGTATGCAAACGCACATTTGGACAAGCCAGATTCATTTTGGAAGAAGGTGCTGTGGACTGATGAAACAAAGATGGAGTTATTTGCTCATATCAAGAGGTGTTATGCATGGTGGCAAAAGAACACAGCGTTCCAAGACAAACTTGCTACCCACAGTAAAATTTGTCGCCAGTTCCATTATGCTGTGTGGCCAGTGCCCGTACTGGGAATCTTGTTAATGTTGAGGGTTGCATAGATTCCACTCATTATCAGGAGATACTTGAGAATAATGTAGAGGAATCAGTCACAAAGTTGAAGTTATGCCGGTGCTGGATATTTCAACAAGACGACCCAAAACACTGCTCAAAATATACTCTGGCATTTATGCAGAGGAACAAGTACAATGTTCTGGAATGGCCATCCCAGTCCCCAGACTTGAATATCATTGAAAATATGTGGGGTGATTTTAAGCGGGCTATCAATGCTTGGCAACCATCAAACCTAACTGAACTGGAGATTCAGTTTTGCAAGGAGGAATGGTCCAAAATACCTTCATCCAGAATCCAGACACTCATAGGCTATAGGAAGTGTCTAGAGGCTGTTATTTCTGCTAAAGGAGGCTCAAATAATTATTTATGTGATATTTATGTTGGGGTGCCCAAATTTATTTGTCAAATTGGTTGTCAAATTCAATTTTGATGCATATTGCACATTTTCTGTTAATCCAATGAACTTCATTTCAATACTGAAATATTACTGTATCCTTCAGTTATTTGACAGATCAAAATGAAATTGCTGATCCAAACACTCAATGATTTAAAATTGAAAAGCATGGAAATTGTCAGGGGTGCCTAAACATTTGCATACGTCTGTATTTTGATGAGGGCTTTCACCTCATCTGCCCACGTCTGTTCCCGAGACATTCAGTATTGTTTTGCGCTAGTATCAACGCCTCCTCTACCCACAATGCACGGTTTTTCAGTTTGCTTCCTGTGTTTGGGTCGGATTGCGTTCTCACCTAATGTGAACCAAACTCTAGTTCAATTGGAAGCGGACCGAGACCCCCATCTTCAAATGGATCAGAGTTTGAGTTCAGAGTTCAGATGAGCTTTCACACCAGCCCAAACGAACCGGTCTATCCGACCAAATGCTCCAGGGACCAATCAATGAATGTGTGAAAGCAACAAAATTAGGCAGGTGTGAAAGCGACCTAAAATTGTTAGCGGTTCCCAAACCTTCCACTAAAAAACCCTGTTTTAAAGCTTTTGAAACAACTCCCTCCATTCAGGACATATATTTTGCACATTCATTTTCCAGATGCATTTTTTTTATTTTAGCAGATGCATTTATCCAGAGTGACTAAAAGTATGTAGAGGGAAACCCCTGTGGAGCAATTTAGGGTTAGGTGTCTCGCCCAAGGACATAAACACATTTGGTACAGTCGGCAATCGAACCTGCAACCACAAGAACACCTGTCTGTCTTAACCACTGAGCCATCTGACACCCACATTCTATGATTTTGGTGATTTACTAGCACTGTTAACTGACAGTAGCATTCATTTGTGTTGGCTTTGCAATGTAATGTCAGACAATGTGCAAAACATATCTGAAGTTTAAGTGGAATAGTTATGTGAATACAGATATTAGGGATATCTGCTTGAAGTTTTTGTTTTAAGGATTTATAATAGGGCCTACTTTATATTATTATTGTTAAAATATTAAATCTATTAGTAATGACACTACTTTTATTTTTAATCAAACAGCCTTTCTCAAAATGTTTGTGCCAGGGACCTGCAAATGAATGTCTTAAATAAGTAGTTGACCATAGTTTAAATACAAATGTTCAATTAAAAGAGGTATTAGGTGGGGAATTGTTATAATTTATCAGTGTACTACAGCGTCTGCAATGAAGTGACACAGACAACATGTATTTGTTCCTGAGGGCCATACCTTAAAGGTACTATGTGTAGAGTTTTGTGTAAAAACAAGATTCGAAAAGCTGGAGGACATGTATTTTGTTATATTTTAAATTGTGAAAGAAAGCTCTTATGATGGGTAAATTATTTCATACACTATGCGTGACAGCGGTATGATACGGTACTCAGATTTGCTGAATTTTAGAGTAGGAACAATTTTATTATGGCGCTATATTGAAATGATAGATAAATGTTAACATACAGTTGTGCTCATAAATGTACATACCCCTGGCAGAATTTATGAAATATTGTCCATTTTCTGAAAATATGACTGATCATGCAGACATTTTTTATTTTATTTAGGGATAGTGATCAGGTGAAGCCATTTATTTTCACAATTGTGTGTGCCTATCTTTGAAATCACAATGGCAACTAAACTTACCCAAGCCACCCTAATCAGAAGTTTACATACCCTTGAATGATTGATCCAGGTTTAAATTATTATTAATGGTTAGTCTACACACCTTGTTTGATTGTAATTAGTGTCTGTGTATAAATAGTCAATGGGTTTTGTAGCTCTTAAACTCATTTCATCCAGGGCTTCACTGAATTTGCTGGCTACTGAGCCATGTCAAAACAAAAGAACTGCAAAAGGATCTGTGAGGAAAGGTAGTTGAACTTCATGAATCAGGAAAACAATATAAACATCCAGCTGTGCTCAAGTTTGCATAACTTCTGCATTGATTTTAACAATATGACTGTTCATGCAAAACAGTCTGTTTTGTAAGGATAGTGATCATATGAAGAAATGAATTATCACACTCCTAACATAAATGGCCCTGATCAAAATTTTGTCCTATAGTTTAATTTGAAAATCATTACAAATTAGGGTTGCTAAATGTAGGAACTTCCCTTAATCGAGCATTGATAACGTTAACGATCAACCATCGATTAATCGTTATTGAAATGTAACGTAAAACAAACTATAGACATCTTATAGGACTCATATTACAGCTGAAACCGCAGTAAAACGTTACAAGGCAAAATGCGGTTCCTGATTATGCTAACAAAACAGCTCCTCTA
>JACXGM010014229.1:0-22293 GCA_016801145.1 Umbra pygmaea
TTCTTGGTAAATTCGGGAGAAACTTACTACCGCAAGTTAACAAAATGTAATAAAATAAACATCCTAATGTATATTTTCAACGTTTTCTTTATAGCAGCTTGAAAGAACACATATTGAAGGAGTAAACTAGCCCAAAATCTCAAAATTGACCACTGCATGAAAAATCTATGTTTTTGCCTGCCGTGTCTCGCCTTAAAAGATATTACCTGCATTAATTAAACACCCGTACGTGTGTGTACTCCATGGTACACAAACTAATACTGATGTTTTCTGTAGATCTCTTAAAAGGGCACATAACCTAATGGAGAAGTCTTATAAGCAAGACGTTCTGCGATCGAATTATGGCAAAATATATATTTTGTTGATATAAATAAATTGAATACAATAAAATCTAAAACATTTTAATAATTCAGATATCTGCGATGTTTGTAATTGCAAAACTATTTTTAGCCCCCCCAATTTTAGTCCGGATCTGTAGTATTATTGTCTATATTATATGCACAATCTAAGTAGAATCATTGTCTTATTGTAGTAAGCTTAAAACCCAATGGTGTTACTTGGCTATTGTAGGCATTCCCTTACTGAGTGTCAGACAGGGAATTCCCAACACAGGTGTGACATATGGTTTGCTAACATAGGGGACGTTCCATTGACAGAGCTGTCAATCAAACCTGAGCTATATGCTGACATAAAGAGTTTGCAGAGCGAGCACAACCTCTAAACACAGGAGAACAAGAGAGAAAATACAAACTTAGACAATTGAATTCAGGAATAGGCTCCTAGTGAGAGGAGATGTTTATATATTTATTTATTTTTAAATCAAATGAAAAAAATGCCTTCTGAAAAGTAGCTTGTGCCATAGCCTGCCTTCAATCAAAAATTAAACGCGTTGCTCTCATTGAACATCTGTTATTGTTTCACGTGCAAATTTTTTTCATAAATGTCAAAATTTTGCTCACTTGGGATTTGCACACAATTGCGGTGTCTCAATAACAACCATCAAAATAACAGAGAAGAACATGGTAATTGCAAGCCTTGCACATCAACAAATAGTTCTAATGACAAATAAAAGCAACAGGCCTCAGTTATTAGAAATGTTACTATTTAAATAAAAATAAAGTAGCCTGTGATCCAACAAATAAACACAAATAAAGTAAAACCAAGAAAATCCCATGATTAAAATCTCTTGTTTGATTAATGGGAGAAGTTACATTTCCCCTTCAACACTATCTTTTTGTGTTGACGGGTTTGACAGTTGTCAGGCTTATGCGCAAGCAGTCCTCCAAAGACTGGTTTGACAGTCAGTTGCTCTCATGTGTTTTTATAGAGTTCATTTTTGAGAACGCAGCTTCACAGGTTTTTGTTGATCTGACCATGGTGTCAATGTGTTCATTTTGAATAGCCGCCTCGTCCAGCGGCATCACCTTCCTTACGTTAGCAGAGAATTTTCCACCTGGGCTGATAGTGAACGGGTTACACACAAATCCAATGACATCCCTGGAAATGGCAAAGTCATCAAACCTGGCAGAGAATTTTTTCCTCAGCTGTGTGATAAATGTCTTTATGTTCTCTGTGACCTTGCTGTGACGCACTGTCTTAAGTGTGCTAAATTGTAGCAGCCTCCTTTTCCACAAAGATTTGTTGTCAGGATCAAGTTTGTTTCCAAAGGCATCACATTTTTCCACCATATTCACCACAGGTTTCTATTTGCCTTGTAGCTGTAGATTTAGTGCGTTCAAATGGGAAAATATGTCCATTAAAAATGCAATGCACAGGTGGCAAAGGTGATCTCCCGATGTGCGGAAGTGAAAATATTTGCTGTGCTTGTCATGTTTATTATTAATAGTTGATCAACTTTTAAGCTGAATTATGATCTGCTTCATAAGCGTTGTGATTAAACATTTACATTAGTAACCAGTCTTGTATGCATGGTATATTTTACTGGCCATCGTCCCATAAACGTCTCAAAGTCGGATATGAACCGTCCCAGACATTATTTATCATCCCCGCCTCAGATTGTACTCATTTGCAACGAAGCTGTCGCTAAAGAGGCACACAGTTACAGCATTTCTAAATGTAGGCACTATGAATACATACTTATCAGTCCATTTTTCATTAAAACTATGGTTCTCTGAATCAACATTCCGCTTAATGCTCTTTGAAAGTTCCATTTTTCATTCAAATATAATCAGAAGGCTTTGTTTTTCAAGTGTTCTCCACAAACTACGACCTGCATGTGACAGTGATGGACAGCTTGACAGCTTTAAAAAGCCTAAAATATCGCTATCGCCCCCTGGTGGTTTGCTGCAGTTCATGTAATATGTACGGTGGCCAACAAGGACAAAGGCGTCGCAAATGGCAAAACGCTGCAAAAACGGGAATGTGCAAAACCAAAAACTTACAAACACACAGAACAAATGTCAAAGAAAAATAATAGTAATAACATATTACCTAGGATACAATACTAATTTTATTTTTAATTATGAGCATCTGGCCATTACAGTATCTGCAGAGAACAATTCTGGCCTTTGGAGAAATATTGTTGATGACCACTGGTTTAGACAATTTTACATGCATTGACTTGCTGCCACGTGATTGACTGATTAGATAATTGCGTTAAAAACTGTTGAACAGGTGTACCTAATGAAGTGGCTGAATACAATGGCACAGGCTCTGCAAGCGCCAATGTTACCTGACCATGGGTTCTCTGACATTCCTCGGGCCCCCTGCATGAGGCAGCATAAAATTGGCATAGCGCTGCCTGGGATTTGGGTTAGATACATCAGATAAGTCTATTCTGCCACATCGCTCTCCAGCGACTACTTATGTTCAGATCGGGAAAATATTAAATGGGTAACCAATAATTAACCAAATGAAAAGGTGAGTAAAAAATGACAATTTTAGTTGTGCATGATCAGTGCCAGCCAGGGAAAGTGTTGGGGAATACATTTGGTGACATTTTGTGGGCATTTTGTGAAATATAGAGAGGAGGGCAGTTACCCACGGGGGCTGGTTACCCTACTTTACCCTACATGTAAATCGGTGAGGGGAATTCAGTAAATGTCACGTGGCCTTACTTTCAGTATTTATGTTCTTGTAGTTGATTCACTAAATAAACATTTAAACAAAAATATTGCATTCTTTAAATTGGTTAATCATTTAAAATCCATGGCCTGCTATAAAATAATCATAGTCTTGATTAGTCTTAATTAGCTAATTCCACTTCCTAGCCTACAAGGAGTGATGATACCCCCATCATAACCTAGCTACCTTGTCTACCGTCCCCATGAACTGTTCAGTCTTCAGCTCCCCTCAGACACAACACGTTTAAATCACAAAATTAAGTGTGGCTCCTCTGATTTACAACACAGATATAATCACATGACTACCTAGCTTTATTGCTAACATAATGTAAAGGCAGGCTAGCTTGTCTTGTTATGAGTTGAGATGTTTTGGCCACTAAAACTACACTTTGACTGAGACTGTTGATAGCTGGCAAGCTGCACTCGGAGCAAAATTAAACATACCCTGCTTAGCAACCCCTCCCTCCTCTTTCCCTGCCTACTAACCCCAGTGCCTAGTCTAACTATACCAGTGCTCATTTTGAGATTTTCAGTGAAAAAACTGAGAATGTAAAGTGGCAATTTCACTAATGTTGAAAAAACAGACAACAGATTATGAGCTCTAAATTGGTTATCCATCAATAAAACATTGAACCATATAGACATACACATTATAGTATATAACCTTAACTGAAGATTCTAGCCAATAAATACAATCCATCTACCTGTTTAAGGTGGGGAACTACCGAATGAACCGTACGGATAATGAAAGAACCATATACACTAGACAAACACACTGCATACAGTATGTCGATTACCTGAACAGTCTAGCCAATAAAACAATGAATCAAATAGACAAACACTGCATACAGTATATCATATATCATCTTAACTGAAGATTATTGCCACGAATCATAATGTATGCAATGAATGATTAAGAATTACACCCCTGATTACAACTGTATTGACAAACACACTGCATAAAGTAATGTAATATGCTAACAGGTTATTAGGCTATATGTAGGCTACTTTCTAAGTAGTAGTAGACTCCTGCTCTCGCAGTGATGCACATGGAAAATTTAGGTATAGGTATTACACGCCTCTTTGACATAGCTATACCACATTGAATTTGGCGTCTCTACAGCACAATAAATAAATGCTGTTATCTTGTTACATGTATGCCTGGGGGTGAGCTCTGGCTGGATAATGGCAGAAGTGTCTCTTAGGTAGTGGGAAGTGATGAGCAGTGGAGACTTAGATTACACTCCCCTTACTCTCTCTTTACTAAGGCAGTGGTTCTCAAACCTCTCCTGGGGGACCCCCAGCCCAGTTTTGTTGTAACCCTGAAGTAGCTCTCCTGATTCAAGCAGGTAAAGGCTTGATGATTAGTTGACAAGTTCATTCAGGTGTGGTAGCTCTGGGATATAGCTCATAAATGGCATGGCTGGGGGTCCCCCAGGTGAGGTTTAAGAACAACTGATCTAAGGAATTAAGTGTGCACTTGGGAGGGTCCTTAATTTTGATGGTGACTCAAAAAAAATCAAAGTTCCCAAATGTTAACCATCTGTTGTACAAATCCTTAAACCAGTGGAAACTTCAAGTTGCACACACAAGGACTTGCAGTCCCATCCTTGCTGCCAAATCTTGTACTGTCGGCTGTGGAATTGTGATCTACTGTAGGAACCCAGGGCTGCACCCTCTGGCCCTGCTTTTTTTAGGGCAACTTTACACACTGCGGCTCTTTTCAAACTATTGGACTCTATGGATCAGAGGATCCCCTGCTTTATACCAGTCTTACTTTTGGCACTAGCCTCAGCCACACACATAGGTGTTATCAGCTGCCCTACGGCACTGCTTGTGTGTCCAGATGCTTGCTTTAGGTAGGCTGTCATACTCAGTGCCTCATTTGGGCTTATAGTTTTGAGAATGTATCAGTCATGCTTTTGGAATACTGTGTGACATAGAAAGATGGAACCAAGCCAACCTGGCTACAACACTACTTTGCAGCATTGCTTAATAAACCTGGTCCACATTGAATGACTAAAAATGTCTGGGATGACAGACAATGGTATCTTCCATCTTATTGAATGCTTTAGCAAATGGGTTGAGAGGAGCAGTCCTTTCACCCAAGTAAATTGACATTCATTCTGACAAAAAAACCACAGTACTGTTTATAATTTGTAGAACATGTTTTGATAAAAAATTGATACAAATATGTAGAACATAGAATGTTTTCACAGAACTGTAGAGCTTCACTCACCAAGGTGGCATTACATTGATCAAGTAATTATAGTAAAAAATTGTGTATGGATGAGCTAAAGATTTCGTCATTAGGACACTGAATTAATGGCTGTTGAAAAATTGTCTGATATTATATGGGCATGTTTAATTATATCCAACAGTAATAGAAATGTTAAACATAGGCAAAATTTTGGAGATATATTTTAATCAATGTAATACCAATTTGGTGAATCTCTTTCAAAAACATGAAAATCCCTGGGTGTTCAAAAACTTTTAACCGGTAGTGTATGTAGCTGTGGAGGACGATTGGTTTGTAGACTGTATGTTTGGGTATCGTATGGGTCTTAACTGATATTATTACCTCATTGAGATAGCAATACCTTAACGATACCTAAACCAATACTTGTTTTAAGAAATACCAAACATAAATGCTTTGCATTTTCTTGGTTTTTAGGTCATAGCAGGTTTTGTTATAGATTGAGTAATCCAGGTACACAGAAGCATACTGTTACTTGTATTTATTAATAGCAACACATTTAGACTATAATTTAACCTAAAATGAATGTGTATGTTTTAGGTTTTATTGTATAGTGAAAAAGGAATACCAAACCTTTACCATCAGTGTTTTTATTTTAGATTTAATTATACAGAGAAACCTAAATTGTCAAGAATTAAAAAAACAATAATAATTATAAAAAGTCACTATCATCATATCGCTAACTTTTAACGTCACAGCAGCACTTTGCCTGATCTAACTCCCTTCTCCCGGAGTCTGTCATAGCAACAGTAACTATGGAGAGGAACATGGAGTGCATCAGCTTTCAGAATGTGTCTGTGACAGTTTGTGGGAATGGAAGTCTGTGGGTCAGTAAAATAGGGTAGGCACATGGCATTTTCATCATGTGACAAATGTAAAATTACATAAGACACAGAACTGATTGGCCATGTGTTCTATTGTTTATAACTTTGAATTAAAAAATGTGCTTGAATGTGTTTAGTTACAGCTAAATCCTGTACAACAAGAAAAAAGAAACAGTTTTAGTCCTGAATGATATTTGCTCAGCCTTGAGTGTTTCTCTAGGCTCATATGTGTTCAGCAACAAGTATTTTGCACAGCTGGGATGCTGTTAATTAAGTGTGCATGGCCAAAACCGGCAGGCACTTAGTTTCAGTCATGCTGGTTAGTATAAACCTAATCAGCAGAAGCCCCCCTCCAAAATCTCTGTTCAAAATCCAAATGCTTAATGAAAATAACATTTATTAAAAACAAATAAGATTAAATCAACAGTGTCGAGCAAGGTATTCCTTGGTTTTGATAAATAATAAAAAATAACTTGTTGCTTCAAAATTTACATTCTTCATGGATGTAGAAAAAAATGCATTCCCTGATGAATTTAAAAAAGCAATACTGTGTTGAAGGTTCATGACGAATACCTGAAGAAATACTACTCATGAATGCTTGTCAAGGGGTATTCATCTCTTTCATTGTTAACACGTCTTTGAATATTCCACAGGCTAGATATAGAGATTCAATAAGCCATGCTATAATGAACAAGTAGCCAACATTATAATACTAAACAGATTCAGGTTTTATGTCAAGGTTGCTCACCTCTATATTGGTAATCTACATATTTTCCAACCCACTGAAGATTGATGCCACAATACTTCATTTCTTTGAAATACTCAGTCATTTTTATACAACCTACAAATACGTTTTCTCTACTGCTGAGCTTTCATGAACTTTGTCCTAAAGTGACTTTAATGCCATATTGCAAGATAGGGATATTTAGTGAAGTGGATTTCTTGGGTATTCCTCATCATTACTACCATATAAGTCCCTATAACCACAGTGCCGCATCCCCAGAGATGGTCCTAATGTGTTCACATTCCCCTGATGCTCAAGGTTTTTATGTCACTAAAGTGTATTTTTTCAAAACCCTGCTGAGTAACTTGCATTCATTTTCATCTTGTCATCGGGAACTCTCTCTTTGTCCCTGTACCTGTACACATTTCCCTCCAGATCTTTTGTTCTGATCCATCCGCAGTCCTTGCTATCCATGCATGCATGCATACCAACACAAATATGCACCACTGATTTTGAGGGATGACTTGACAAATGCATCTCTCTAACAATATTTTAACTCATTTTGCAATAGTATTTTCTATTAAATAAAAAAGGTAATTTTCAGAAGCAATTAAGATCTTCTGCCGTATGTCCTTCTTCTGGGAATGCATCCACCTAAGGAATTTTTGCTAATGATAGCCTGTCAGTGGTGCAGCTGTCCAGAATAAATCGTCAAGATTCCTCATAAACAGTGATTCCCCAAACATCACAAGATGCGCATCACACACAAACAGTATGTGCATGTTTAAAGTGTTACTCAAAGATGTGAAAAGTGAAAGCTTTAGTTCAACAATATCTTGTTTGATATTTTACTTGTCTCAAAAGTGTAGACTGATTGGAAGATATAACTTCCTACATATACTTCAATCAAACTATATCTTAAATAGCAGTCAAGTAGAAAAACATATTTAGCGTGAATGATTTTGGACTTGCTGCTTTCAAAATAACTTCAATTATAGTAATTTAAATAGAGTGTAAATCCCATTAATCTTTTCACAGAGAGGGAATTGTCCAGGAGATATTCATCTAGTGAATGTTTCCTGTGATGACAGGTGTGTGAACTCAGCAGGGGATCTGCCAAGCCAGAGTATCAAACAGTGACCATATTGAATAGTAGTGATGGGCATTCCAAGTGTTTTCAATGTGCATGCTTACTTGGCTCTGTGTGGCTCCCAAATGGCTTTCTGTTCATTTGCACTAAATATATATATATATATATATATGGAACCATGAAAATGCTAATGGCTAATGTAAAGCCTACACCATTTCCTGCCATTGTGTATATTGTTATTAGATGGACTTAATTAAAAACTATGAAAAAAAATATGCATTTCAGACAAAAAAGAACAGACAATTATTTATTTTATGTAGTAATATAATTGTCTGATTTGAATATGCTGCTCTATTTACATTATACGATTCACAGGGTCAAACAAACAGAATGACTCATTAATGTGCCATAACTGTATGGGATTATGTTTTTTTTTCCATAAGTGGTGTCGAAGGAAATTCATATGATCCTTACCATAAACTCATAACCTTCACTCTAAATTGTCATCAGTTACATGTTAGGGAAATTTTCCTATTGGATTTAAACTTCCTTCATATTATTAACCAACTGGTATAACTGATATTACTGTTCTGTGTTAATACATGAACAGCAGGATTGTCATAAACTTGGAAGTTAAATAATTATAGACTTCCCTCAACAATATTTTGTCAGCTCCTTGGCTTTCACACAAGTCATTTTCTGTTTGTTAACCAGGGTCATCCATCTCTCACTGAACTTAATTGTCTTATTAGTTCTTAATTTGCAGATTTGAAATGTTTAATATCCAGAGATGGATTATAATGTGGTTTTGTCAGTTTCAATTCCAGTGGTCATATTTACTCAATACAGAAGTCACTGGCTGTGTTAAATAATGACAGTGTAACAGGCAAACTCGATAGTTTATATTTCTGCTAAACAAAGCTACTCAATAACCAAGTTAGCTAGCTATTTAACTGTTAGATCACGGTGAACTCAAAGTAAGGCAAGTTTGGTACAGTATGTAGCTGAGGTTTGTTTGCAACCCACACAGGAAACTTGTGTAAATATATGTTCAGACAGTATACGGTATGTGGGGTGACTCTAAATACATCTATATAGAGCTCTGGAAAAAATAAGAGGACATAATAATTAATGTCTCTGGTTTGCTATTGATAGGTACAGTAAAGTATGTGTTTAGGTGAAGGAAAAATATAGTTTTATTCCATAAACTATTGACAGTATTTATCCCAAATTCGAAATACAAATATTTTCATTCAGTGCAGTTGTTTGTAGAAAATGACACTTGGTCAAAATAACAAAGATTTTGTTAGACCTTTGTTAGAAGTGTCATCAAACCTCGAATAATGCAATGAAAATATGTTCATATTAATTTTTAAACAACACACTACTAATGTGTTATCTTAGGAAGAGTTCAGATTCAGAAATCAATATTTGGAATAATAATAATGGGACTGGGCACTCTCAGTTTCTGAGGAAACAGCGGAGCAGGCACAGAGGAGAAAATCCCAGGGCAGGTCTCTGGACAGCTCAGCGCCTGCCCACCACACCTGCTCTAAATCAAAGCTCTTTAAGATGGCTTAAATGGAGGCCGAATACAACAGATCCGTTCTCTCTTGTAGCTGGCATGTACAGTAACTACTGTCTGTTTTTTTCTGCCCTGTATTTTCCAGATGAAATGGAGTAAGAGGGAAAGGAGTCATGATGTTACCCGGAGGGATTTTGATACGAGTCACCGAAGCAGTCGGACAAGCTCTGTTATGAGTTATTGCCTTTTTCTATCAGTTGTCTACTGCCGTTGTTTACATTGTCAAAATTTTCATTAAAACACCCTCTGGATTTTGTTCACTGCCTCCTTCGTTGACCTAATGACAATAAGAGAAAATAGTTAGGCCTACTGTAAATAGTCATATTAACTGTTAAAATTCATTAAAAAAACATGTGAATGTCATGCGGCTTTGACAAGGGCACTTGTGGGGTGTGTATACATACAGTATCTCACAAAAATGAGTACACCCCTCACATTTTTGGAGCAGGTGTGTTTAATTTGGAGTTGTCAATCTCACATTCCCTCATACTGGTAACTGGAAGTTCAACATGGCACCTCATGGTAAAGAACTCTCTGAGGATTTGAAAAAATGAATTGTTGCTTTATATGAAGATGGCCTAGGCTGTACGATGATTGGCAAGACTCTGAACTGCAGCACTGTGGCCATGACTAGGGTTGGGCATCGTTTTAACAATTTTGATTCCAATTTCAATTCTTTCTTTCGATTTCTTTCCGGTACTTATCGATTCCGATTCTTTGATAACTGGAGTTGAAACGGGTCACATTAACTTCTCAGGCAGTATGCGTGAACGTTCAGCACAGATTGTGTCTCCGGCAGTTGAGAACACCCGTTCAATAGGTGAGAAGGAGGCCTTGACACACAAAGTGGTGCAGCCTTTTCACCACTTAAGCTGTAACGTTTGTGGCACTCTTCCACATTCTCCGCTGTTATTTTTCCATTGACTGCTAACGTCAATGGAGTTTCACGCTGCAGTTGAATGCTAGCAGCAGTAGGTTTGCTAATGTTACTTGTGTTAGCAATTTGCATAACGTAAAATCTATCTACGAGAGAAAAAAATCTGAGTAACGTTGTTATTCACCCCGATTGTAGCGATTCGGCAAATGTTTGATCGTATTTGTAGTGCATCCTCCAATGCAAGATATACATGCATCACAGAGGTTTCACTGTGTCAAATTTGGAAGGTTTTTAAATATTATGTGCTTCGTGGCAGGGTGGATAACACAACAACAGCCTGGCTGCCCTGGCAGTCAGTGGCTGGCTGGCTGTCTGGCCGCCATGGAAAGCAAAACTTGCGCGTTTTAGAATCGATTTGGATTCTAAACAATTATGATGGAATCAACATTTTTTCAACCATTCTAAGTTGGAACCGGTTCTCGATGGCCAACCCTAGCCATGACCGAACAGCAATTTAACAGGACAGGTTCCACTCAGAACAGGCCTTGCCATGGTCGACCAAAGAAGTTGAGGGCACATGCACAGCGTCATATCCAGAGGTTGTCAATGGGAAATAGATGTATGAGTGTTTCCAGCATTGCTGCAGAGGCTGAAGGGGTGGGGTGTCATATGCTGGACACTGCATCAAATTGTTCTGCATAGCTGTCATCCCAGAAGGGAGCCTCTTCTGAAGATGATACACAAGAAAGCCTGCAAACAGTTTGCTGAAGACAAGCTGACTAAGGACATGGATTACTGGAACCATGTCCTGTGGTCTAATGAGACCAAGATAAACTTATTTCGTTCAGATGTTGTCAAGTATGTGTGGCGACAACCAGGTGAGGAGTACAAAGACAAGTGTGTCTTGCCTACAGCCAAGCATGGTGGAGGGAGTGTCATGGTCTGAGCCTGCATGGGTGCTGCCGGCATTGGGGAGCTACAGTTCATTGAGGGATCCATGAATGCCTACATGTACTGTGACATAGTGAAGCAGAGCATGATCTCATCCCTTTGGAGACTAGGCCGTAGGGCAGTATTCCAACATGATAACGACCCCAAACACACCTCCAAGACAACCACTGCCTTGCTAAAGATGCTGAGGGTAAAGGTGATGGACTGGCCAAGCATGTCTCCAGACCTATACCCTATTGAGCATCTGTGGGGCATCCTCAAACGGAAGATAGAGGAGTGCAAGGTCTCTAACATCCACCAGCTTTGCAATGTCATCATGGAGGAGTGGAAGAGGACTCCAGTGGCAACCAGTGACTCTGGTGCACTTCATGCCCAAGAGGGTTAAGGCAGTGCTGTAAAATAAAATATGTTTGACCACCTATCTACATCTAGGGTAGAGAGTGAATAACTCTATTTCAAAAAATGGCGGCGTGTTCCTTTAACTCAAAATCTGCGGCAGTTTCATGCCAAATAAGTGATGCATTATATTAAGTGGTACCAGCACATGTGTTGTAATGATTAATGTTAGGATCAGGAAATGGTAAGGGCACACTGCATAAACGTTTGACTTCACCTACTTGAGGCACCCCGCTACAGCCTCACTTCAATGGGCCCATCACGGAATCTTCGTCGAGTCTGTGAATCTGCTACAGATTTTGGGGCCATGTTCATTTCACGGAATTCTGTGAGAGCAGGTTGGTTAATTTGCATATTACAAGAATCCATTCTTCAATACTTTGCTTGAAGACAGAATGTTTAAATTAATTTTATTTGAATAAGACGGTTTATCAAAATATTGACATTTGATGAAATTATTAAAGAACTAATCTCATGTATGACAGATGCACATTTTGGATATATTTAAAGATTAAATTACACTTAAAAATGAATTAATTCAGTAATTAAAAAAGCTTCTATATAAATCATGTATAAGAACCTCTGTGTGGAATTCTGTGAATGTACATCCTTGAATGACTGAAAAAATAATTTGCACATGAACTACATGCAATTTTAAGACAATGGCCAATAAAGACATACTAATGCAGTTAAAACATTTTTTTCCACTCATCTTTCAACACAAAGAATATAGCCATATATGGACGAGCCAACAATATGTTCCAGTAAATACGTTTTCTAATAATATGACTCTGATTTTAAAAATAGGTGTTAAATGTCTACATGAAACATGCTAACAAAAAAAAATGTTTGCCATTTTCAGTTGATGGAGGTGATAAAATGATAAAAATCTATTATTTGAATAAATTATTCATTTATTATTTTTGATTTATTTGTGCATTTTATAAAATTAAGTTAAAGTTGCAAACTATCCCAAAATCTGAAAATAGACAGATGGATGCAAAATCATCAATTTTACGGTGGTGCCTGTCCTTAAATTAAATATGCATTGTTTGCGCCATGCCCATTCTGAGTATGGATATGAATACACATAATTTAGTTGTTTGAACAGATACAGATCATGGTGAACTCACTCATCCTAGTATTTATGCAAAAGTTTGGGCACCACAGGGAAAAAATTACAATGTGAACGAAAGTTAATTTTACATCTAGTGTACATTATACTAGTTGTGCTCACAAGTGTGCATACCCTGGCAGACATTGTGAAATTTCTGTATTGATTTTGACAATATGACTGTTCATGCAAAAAATCTGACTGTATTGTAAGGATAGTGATCATATGAAGTCATTAATTATCACATAGTTATTTGGCTCCTTTGTAAACCATACTGATAACAGAAATGACCCAAATGGCTCAGGCTCCCAGGTCTCAGGTCAGAACTGCAAGTCCAATCGCCAGGGCCCCATGTTTTTTAGTATTAACATCTAGTTTTACACTAGGCAAAAAGGTTGGAATTCCGGTGATTTTTCAGTCCAAACATTCACATATATTACAGTAAATTGCTAAAATATTGAGTGGATTCTTTCCGAATGTCATGATCTCAAATGTCGTGTTCAGGACATCTATATTCCGGATTGGAAGCTCATTGAAGCTGTAAAATAGTATAAAGCACACAGTAAAATAAAAATGCTAGATATTCAAACTAGACTCACCTAAAGGATTATTAGGAACACCATACTAATACTGTGTTTGACCCCCTTTTGCCTTCAGAACTACCTTAATTCTGTGTGGCATTGATTCAACAAGGTGCTGAAAGCATTCTTTATAAATGTTGGCCCATATTGATAGGATAGCATCTTACAGTTGAAAAAGATTTGTGGGATGCACATCCAGGGCACGAAGCTCCCGTTCCGCCACATCCAAAACATGCTCTATTGGGTTGAGATCTGGTGACTGTGGGGGCCATTTTATTACAGTGAACTCATTGTCATGTTCAAGAAACCAATTTGAAATGATTCGAGCTTTGTGACATGGTCACACATTATCCTGCTGGAATTAGCCATCAGAGGATGGGTATATGGTGGCCATAAAGGGATGGACATGGTCAGAAACAATGCTAAGGTAGGCCGTGGCATTTAAACAATGCCCAATTGGCACTAAGGGGCCTAAAGTGTGCCAAGAAAACAAGGTGGTAACAAGGCATGATGGATCCATGTTCTCATTCTGTTTACGCCAAATTCTGACTCTACCATCTGAATGTCTTGGCAGAAATTGAGACTCATCAAACCAGGCAACATTTTTCCAGTCTTCAACTGTCCAATTTTGGTGTGCTCTTGCAAATTGTAGCCTCTTTTTCCTATGAGATGAGTGGTACCCGGTGGGGTCTTCTGGTGTAGCCCATCTGCCTCAAGGTTGAGCATGTTGTGGCTTCACAAATGCTTTGCTGCATACCTCGGTTGTAACGAGTGGTAATTTCAGTCAAAGTTGCCCTTGTATCAACTTGAAGCAGTCAGCCCATTCTCCTCGCCCATTCTCCTCTGACCTCTAGCATCAACAAGACATTTTCGCCCACAGGATTGGCGTATACTGAATGTTTTTCCCTTTTTACACCATTCTTTGTAAACCCTAGAAATGGTTGTGCGTGATGGCACCGTCTGGCACCAACAACCATGCCACGCTCAAAATTGCTTAAATCATCTTTCTTTCCCATTCTGACATTCAGTTTGAAATTCAGGAGATTGCCTTGACCAGGACCACACCTCTAAATGCATTGAAGCAACTGCTGTGTGATTGGTTGAGTAGATCAGTGCATGAAGGAGAAATTGGACGGGTGTTCCTAATACTCCTTTGGGTGAGTGTATATTTGTGTTATTTTTGCAAATATGTTTTTATTTGTATTTACATTGCATCTTCTTTTATTAGGGGTCCAAGCCCGAAGGGGCTGGGAACCGTCATTGCAAAGCAACGTGGGGGTGGCATTTTCAGGACTGGTCCAGATCTTCCACCACTAGGTGGCGCTATAGCAGAAAAAACGTGTTTGCCCTTATAACTCCAAAACCGTACATCGCACATAGAAGATACACATATCCACACATTCCCTGAGTTCAGTTAAATCTTCTAACATAGGCCACGCCCATTTCGCCGGTACTTTTATGTGTGAAAAATTGCAATTGATCGTAAACCTACTTTTTCTAACTCCTCCTAGACTGTGTGTCCGATCTGCACGTAATTTGGTATGTATGATCACCAGACTGACATGACAAAAACTTATCAAAATATTTTGTATCTGATGAAAATTGCATAAATTGCCCAAAAATAAATTTGTGTAGCTAGCTACTTAAGTATAAACTTTGCCATATCTTGGCCAAAAAGAAAGCTATCATTATAAAACTTTAGATTTTTGGTTGACATGACCATCGGAGGCTCCCCAACAAATTTTATGAAAATTAGCTACTAGGGGGCGCTTTAACAATGAAAAGTTTATATCTCATCAACGGCTCATCCGATAATTACCAAATTTTGAGGCTACCATCTAGGGCCACTCTTGAGGCCACCTCTACAGTGGGGTACTGATCTGTCAAAAGGGGCGTGGCCTATGGGACCCAGTTTTGATCCACCCCTTGTACTAATGTGAGTAACTTCAAATTTACAGTGTAGATGTGCAATGGTTATTGGACCTCACATACCAAAAATTACACTAGGCGGCAGCATAATGGTGAAAAACAAGTTTTCTGCCAATAACTCCCACAATACACATTGCACAATATAAATCCTCATATCCAAGTGTACCTTGAACTGAGCTGAATCTGTTGATATAGGACATGCCCATTTTTGATAACAAGATATTTCACAATATTGCGAATGCGCAAACCAATGTTTTTGAACTCGTTCTAGACCGTGCAACCGATCTGCATGAAACTTGGTACCTAGCATCTCCGGACAGACCTGACCAAAAGTTATCAACATAATTTTGTTACGTTAAACTATGCGCAATTGACAAACAAAAATATTTTCGTAGCTAGCTATGAAATATGAAATGTAGTATATTGCATCCAAATTAAATGTTATCTTCAAAAAACCTGAGATTGTTGTTCAATGCCCCACTACAATGTTCGGTACAAAATTTGGTGAAGATCGGCCATTAGGGGGTGCTTTAATCAACATTTGTGTTTAGGCAAATTTTAGGATTTATGAACTTTATTATATCGCTACCAAATTAAATGCTATCATCAAAAAACTTGAGATTGTTGTTCAATGTCCCACTGTGATGTTCTATACCAAATTTGGCGAAGATCGGCCATTAGGGGGCGCTTTAATCAACGTTTATTTGTTTTGTACAATAACTCAATACATTTAACTGGGATAATTGTGATTACAATATATTTTCTGTAGTAAATGCTATCAACATGAAACTTTTGGTGCTTGTTTGGCATGCCGCTCTGAAGCTCTGTACCAAATTTGTCATTAAAAGGTGCTGTCTTAAACATAGAGCAGTTTTTGCCCATTTATTCAATCAATGTTAATGGGATATTTACAACGGTGATGTACCACAGAACTTGTAGCTCACACCTCAATATTTTCTGACATTTGGCTCGCCAGCGTTACACTTTGGGGTCCGCTTTCCATAACAACTATCCAAAAGTATGAGCTTTTTTAATGTGTCAGACATTATAGAACATGTAAAAAAATTGTATTATAATTGTATAGGCTACAATTTGTTTCAAACAAAGACAAGATATATTCATAATTAATGTAATATACTTTTATTTAGTAGATTTAATTGTGGTGTTCTATCCTAACCAATATTTCCTATATTTCTAAGCAGATGAGCTATGCTATATTCTGATAAAATGCCACTTGTTGGGGTTATTAGAGTACGCTTGATCATGTGCCTGTGTATCTGGCAAACTTTATTTCCTGTTTGGAGTGTGCGGTGTTAGAACTGGTTTGTTGCTAATCTAGTACAAAATTGTACTACAAAACAATATAAAACATTTTCAAGAACAACTATCTATAATGTATACTGTCGGTAGCAGCCTAAATTAGTGACCTGACCTGAACAGTGAAAGGGAAATGGGACAAAGTTACAGAAAACATGTTGCTAAAAGTTTTGTAAAATTGTTTCCTTTGGACAAACGTAGGTAACTCATTATTTGGTTCTGTTTTGTTTAATGTGTAAAACACAATGTACAGATTAGACAGGCAGACATACACAAATTACTACAGTCAATTGCTACAGAACCCTTGATTTTGCGAATCAGTGTTACCTTTAAGCCCTTTCCCTGCGCAATTAGGACAAATTGAACCAAATGTCCGTTCATTCAAATACGCTATCTGAATCATTAGCCACAGCTGTATGGCACTTTGATTACCTCTACTATCTGAAAACCGGTTTTCCGAATGACAGTTTACGGATCGACATACTGTGTGATGGCATTTCATCTGGTGGGTATTCCAGAAAGCAGGCTATGTGACATAACCGGGTAAGTTTCAGAGTAAGTAAGTAGATAACCTCAGCTTTCGGTTCTAAAAACGGAGTTAACTTTCAGGGTATGTAAGTTGCCACAGGTTATGTTCCACTGTTATCATGTTTCGGAGAGGTGACAGAGCATGTCGTGCCCTTTTGAAGATGACATGAGTGGATGTCGAAGCACAGATAATACAAAATAGTATTATCTGCCGTGAGAGGGTGATAAGACATTGATGTGCTTCGTATCCAAATGAACATTTGCGGGAGTGTTACCGTTTTACACAAGATTCGTTAATTTATTTGTCAAATGTTTTAAAACCATGTTACAGTCCCACACACAGATACACACAGGAGACAGGAGCGCGATCTAATACTTGTCTTTAATGGTGAACAAAACAGGAGTCAACACGCTGACTGCAAACAAAGAATTACCGACATGGCATACTGGGGCTTTGGGGCTTATATACCCATCTAATTGCTAACACTCCACAGCTGTGTAACGGTACATGGGTTGGAGCAATCACCCAGACATAGAGAAGGCTAGACGATCTGTAAACAAAGTGTGCTAGAATGCCAAGTACAACATATAACATAGAAGATGCCTAATATTCTGGCGAGTTAGATCGGCGGACAGGGTAGGTGGAGGAAAGGGGTGCAACAGTACCCCCCCTCCGAGAAGCGGCTCCAGCCGCAGAAGAGGGGAGAGAGCGTGGTCGGCCCCTGGGTCGGGGAGCCGGACGGTCGGGGTGCGAGCGATGGAACTCAAGGCGAAGGGAAGGATCCAGGATGTCTTGGGAAGGAACCCAACTCCTCTCCTCGGGTCCGTAGCCCTCCCAATCGACCAGGTAGTACAAGCGACCGTTACGCCGTTTCGAGTCTAGGAGGGTTCTGACGGTGTAGGCTGTCTCCCCGCTGATGTTGAGTGGAGGAGGAGGGGCAACAGACGGCTCGTTAGGGTCCAGGGGACCCCGAACCGCCGGCCTAAGGAGAGAGACATGAAAAGTAGGTGAGAGGCGGTAATGAGCAGGTAATTGTACAGTATACGCTACGTCATTGACTTTACGGAGGATAGGGAAAGGACCAATGTATTTAGGTGTGAGCTTTTTGTAGGGTATAGAGAGACGCATGTCTCTTGTGGAGACCCAAACCCGGTCCCCCGGTTGGAAGGTGGGAGCCTCACTCCGGTGTCGATCGGCCTGCAGTCGGGAACAACAGATGGCTCGTTGTAGGCGAGTGTGCGCGGCCCCCCATAGCTCCTCTGCCCATTTGAACCACTCGTCCACGGCCAGGATGTGTGAGGTGCTCGGGTTCCATGGCGCCAGCGTAGGTTGGAAGCCCAGGACACACTGGAATGGAGTCAGGCCTGTCGCAGAGTGCCGTAGAGAGTTCTGGGCGTATTCCGCCCAGGGCAGAACGTCTGACCACTTCCCGGGCTTGGTTGCGCAATACGTCCGTAGAAAACGTCCGATCTCCTGATTGGTCCTCTCGGCCTGTCCGTTGGATTGAGGGTGGTAGCCGGATGTGAGACTGACGGAGACCCCCAACTTCTCCATGAATGCCCTCCAGACCCGGGAGGTGAATTGAGGCCCTCGGTCGGAGACGATGTCCTCCGGAATGCCGTACGCCCGAAAGACGTGCTGGAATATTGCCTCCGCTGTTTGCAAAGCTGTGGGCACTCCGGGTAAGGGGATTAGTTTGCATGATTTAGAGAAACGATCTACCACCACGAGAATGGTGGTAAAACCGTCAGAGACAGGTAGGTCAGTGACAAAGTCTATGGAGAGGTGGGTCCAGGGTCTTTGTGGGATAGGTAGTGGATGGAGCTTACCGTACGGCAGGTGTCTAGGGGACATGCTTTGTGCGCATGAGGAACAGGAGGACACATAACGTCGTACGTCTGTTGCCATCTGAGGCCACCAGTATGGCCAGCGGTTAATGAGGTGTGAGCCCAAAACAGCAGCCGGTCCCTGAAATCAGGAGGAACAAAAAGGAGCCCAGGGGGGCTATTAGGCGGAGGTGGGGATTGTACCTGAGCCGTGCGGATCTCCTCATCCACGGACCACTGTATGGGAGCCACGATGCGTGTGGGGGGAATGATGGTTGCCTCTGGTCTGGATACTTCCCCCACATCATACATCCGCGACAAGGCATCGGCTTTGAGGTTTTTGGAACCCGATCGGTACGACATGACGTAATCGAACCTGGTCAGGAACATAGCCCATCGAGCCTGTCGGGGGTTGAGCCTCCGGGCTGCCTTCAGGTACTCCAGGTTTCGGTGGTCAGTGAGAACTATAAAGGGGTGTTTGGCCCCCTCCAGCCAGTGCCGCCAACGTGTCAGTGCCTCGATGACCGCAAGGAGCTCTCGATCTCCCACGTCGTAGTTACTCTCAGCCTGTGTGAGTTTCCTGGAATGGAAGGCACATGGGAAGAGTTTGGCTGGCTTACCCTGACGTTGGGACAGCACGGCTCCAAGGCCGACCTCTGACGCATCTACCTCCACCACAAACGGCAGGTCCGGGTCCGGATGTTTGAGGATAGGCGCTGATGTGAAGCGGTCCTTGAGCGACTGGAAAGCCTCCTCAGCTCTGGCATTCCAGGATAGGTGTTGGGGTCCTCCTTTTAACAGGGCTGTGAGGGGCGTAGCAATGGTACTGAAGGACCGGATGAAGCGCCTGTAGTAGTTGGCGAAACCAAGGAACCTTTGAAGGTCCCTCACCGTCGCCGGGGTGGGCCAGGAGCGAACTGCCTCCACCTTGTCCACCTCCATCTCGAGACCTGCGTCGGTGATGTGATACCCTAGGAAGGAGACTGAGGGTTGATGGAACACACATTTCTCCGCTTTGACATACAGGTGATGTTGTAGTAGCCTCCGTAAAACCTCCCTGACATGTTGGATATGTACTGTATAAGTCGGGGAATATATCAGGATGTCATCGATATAAACCATTACACTCTTGCCTATTAAGTCACAGAATATGTTGTTGACAAAGGCTTGGAAGACGGAGGGTGCGTTTGATAGCCCGTAGGGCATCACTAGATATTCATAGTGCCCTGACGTAGTGCTAAATGCCGTCTTCCACTCATCCCCTCCCTTAATGCGCACCAGATTATATGCGCTACGTAAATCCAGTTTCGAAAAAAACCGAGCCCCATGCATCGCCTCTACGGCAGAATGTATAATAGGTAAAGGATATCTATATTTCTTTGTGATCTTGTTCAAAGCCCGGTAGTCAATGCAGGGCCGGAGTCCTCCATCCTTCTTCTTCACAAAGAAAAAGCTGGAGGAGACTGGTAAGGTGGAAGGACGGATGTGCCCATGCGCTAGCGACTCAGTGATGTACGTCTCCATCGCCTCCGTCTCTGCACACGACAAAGGATACACGTGACTCCGGGGAAGAGGTGCATCGGGCAGTAGGTCGATGGCACAATCACCGGAACGATGAGGCGGTAAACACGTTGCCCTTGTCCTGGAAAAAACCTCCAACATATCCTGATACTCGGGGGGCACAGGAGGAGAGGTAAACTTGGTTAGAGTGGGGCTCTCGATGGTGTTGGTGCAGACACGTCTCCCTACACATCTCTCGCTACACTCTGGGGACCATTCCCTGACCTTTCTCTCTCTCCAGGATATGACTGGGTTGTGCATAGTTAGCCACGGCATCCCTAATACAATCGGATGAGTGGGTGATGGAATTACCATGAAACATATTTCTTCCACATGTTGGCTGTCCACTGTCATCGTAACGGGGCTGGTGAGGTGTGTGATCTTACCACTACCAATAGGCCGGCCATCCACGGCCAGTACAGGTATGGGGTTTTCCAAACAGTGAACAGGCATGTTCCATCTCCGAACTGTATCCTGGTCTATAAAGTTCCCCGCGGCTCCTGAGTCGACGAGTGCAGAGATAGGACCTAGAGCAGGGTAACCAACTAACACCACATCAAGGACCATGACATTATTAGACAACTGAAGACTGGATATGGTGATGCCTACCTTAGTCTCTGATGGCGAGGTTCTCCTTGACCGGTGCGGGACCCCCCGGATGTTGGTACACTGAGCCAGAGTGTGCCCCTCTCCTCCGCAATATAAACAAAGCCCGAGACGCAGGCGGCGATTCCGCTCAGTGGGATGGAGGCGGGTGGTGTCCATCTCCATAGCCTCCTCAGGAAGGCCGGACGAGGACGATGGAGCTGTGCGTCCAGATGGTGTACGACGGGTGCGCAATAAGCGGTCCAACTTGACGGCCATAGTGATGAGCTGGTCCAGGTCTGTCTCTTCGTCGCGGCACGCCAGTTCCATCTTGACCTCGTCACTGAGACCATCCCGGAACAAGGAGATGAGTGCTGTGTCATTCCACCCACTCGCGGTCGCCAAGGTGCGGAATTCTGCTGTTGTGCGATTCCCCTGTCGATGCAAAGTAAGCGCTCCCCTTGCTCTCTCCCCTCTGCCGGATGATCGAACACGGCCCGAAACAGATCCGTAAAGACCTCGTAGTCATCCGTGGCCCTTCCCCCTCGCTCGCAGAGGGCTGTGGCCCACTCCAGAGCTCTCCTGGTCAGGACAGATATGACTGTGGCGATCTTGGACCTCTCTGGCACTTGAGGTCCTGCTCGGTGAGCAAAAAAAAGACCACATTGGAGCAGGAAGCCCCGACACCTCTCAGGACTCCTGTTATACCTCTCCGGGAGCGAGAGATCAATGCCACTGCCTCCACGGGGTGGGTGAGACGCTGTCTCCTCCGGAGCTCGTGGAGAAGGAGAGGAAGCCCTGGTTGTGTCCAAGGCGTGGAGCCGTTGAAGGACCTCGTCCATTGCCGTGCCTAAGCCGGCGAGTTGCTGGTGATGCTGTTGAAGCACTCTGTCATGCTCCCCTAACGCCTCAGCTAAGCCTCCACGATCGGCTGTCTCCATAACTTGGTCGGTAATTACTGTTACAGTCCCACACACAGATACACACAGGAGACAGGAGCGCGATCTAATACTTGTCTTTAATGGCGAACGAAACAGGAGTCAACACGCTGACTGCAAACAAAGA